>JBBMKD010000013.1:1667063-1686331 GCA_037834095.1 Argya squamiceps | reverse complement strand
ATATAATATAACATATAATAATACAGTACAATATAACATTATATAATATAATATATTATATTATACAGCATAATATATTATTTATACTATATTATATTATATTATATTACATTATATTATATTACATTATATTATATTACATTATATTACATTATATTATAGTATATTTTAATCCATATAATCTGCATCCAAAATACATTTAATGTGTCTTCCCTTAAATAAAAACTGATTTTTAAATGTATCATGTGTTGGTTCTGTCAATTAATTGTGTAATGTCTGTGATAGAAGATAAACAATTAAGCAATTAAAAAAATCCAATAAATTATTAAATTGTTTTGTGGACTGGCTTCCTGGTATTCTGTTGATTTCCATTAAAAAATATCTTTTTTTTTAATTTGCAGAGGGGCCTGATGAGTGCCAACAGAATAAATCCTTGTGGTTCTTTTATAGACTTGGGGTAATTTACAGGGAATAAAACTCAGGGGTGCAAAATATTTTCTGCAAAATATTTTCTTCAGAATTAGGTGACATTTGCCATGGCAAAAAGCAAAGGCTGTTGCATTAAATAAACCAATTCTAATTAAATAATTATATTATATTATTTATTTATTTATTTGTACTTAATTAACTTGGGCAATTATTTCTAGAATTTCTATGTCATGAGGGAAAATTTTGCTTCTGAAATAATAAAAGTGTAATAAGTGTATATATAAAATAAATGTGGGGTGTAATAGAGGTGATTTTTGCTGTTGCACTCAATCATGAGGGAAAATGATAGTTCTGAAATGATAAAGATTGTTTAATAGAGTTGATTTTTCTAGTTACACTAAAACATGAGGGGAAATTAGACCTCTGGAATAATAAAAATGCCAAAAATATAAAAAGTGAGCTATAATGCAGGTGGTTTTTAAAGTTACACTGAAAACACGAGAGGAAATTACACTTCTGGAGTAACAAAAATACAAAAAAAAATATATAAACCAAAAGTGAATTGTAATACAGGTAATTTTTAGTGTTACACTGAAAACATGAGGGGAAATTATTCTTCTTGAGTAACAAAAATGCAAAAAATATATTTATAAACTGAAAGTGAGCTATAATATGAGTGATTTTTCAAGTTATACTGAAAACATGAGGGGAAAAATATACTTGTGGAACAGTAAAAATACAATGTATATATATATATATAAAAAACAAAAAGGAGATTTAAAATACTGGTTATTTTTAAAGTTACACTGAAAACATGAGGGAAAATTACACTTCTGGAGTAACAAAAGTACAAAAATATATATATATAAACCCAAAGTGAATTGTAATACAGGTGATATTTCAAATGCCACTAAAACATGAGGAGAAGTTATTTTTCTGGAATGATAAAAATGCAAAAAACATAAAAAATGGGCTATAATTTTTCAAGTTAGACTGAAAACATGAGAGGAAATTACACTTCTGGAGTAAAAAAAGTACAAAAAATATATATATAAGCCAAAAGGGAATTGTAATACAGGTGATTTTATTCAAATTACTCTAAAATCTGAGGGAAAATTATACTTCTGGATTAATAAATATGCAAAAACCATTAAAAATTAGCTATAATACAAGTGATTTTTCAAGTTATACTGAAAACATGAGGGAAAAATATATTTGTAGAATAGTAAAAATACCAAAAAAATATATATAAAACAAAAGTGATCTATAATACAGGTGATTTTTCAAGTTACACTGAAAACATGAGGGAAAATTACACTTCTGGAGTAACAAAAATACAAAATATATATATATATAAACCCAAAGTGAATTGTAATACGGGTGATATTTCAAATGCCACTAAAATATGAGGGGAAATGATACTTCTGAAATAATAAAAATGCAAAAAACATAAAAAGTGAGCTATAATTCAGGTGATTTTTAAAGTTATACTGAAAACATGAGAGGAAATTACACTTGTGGAGTAACAAAAATACAAAAAATATATATATAAACCAAAAGGGAATTGTAATACAGGTGATTTTTAGTGTTACACTGAAAACATGAGGGGAAATTATTCTTCTTGAGTAACAAAAATGCAAAAAATATATTTATAAACCGAAAGTGAGCTATCATATGAGTGATTTTTCAAGTTACACTGAAAACATGAGGGAAAATTACACTTCTGGAGTAACAAAAATAGAAAAAATATATATATAAACCCAAAGTGAATTGTAATACAGGTGATATTTCAAATGCCACTTAAACCTGAGGAGAAATTATTTTTCTGCACTAATAAAAACCCCCCAAAAAGGTGCTGCCATGGCTGGAAATGTGAATTTTGCTGCAGGTTTGGGACAGTTTTGGCCGTGTCCTGTACAACCCCCAGCCCCAGGAATATCCCATCACTTCCCTTGCCTGGGCTCTGGATGGAGAATTGTTTGCTGTGGGATCTTTCAACACTTTACGGCTCTGTGATAAAACTGGGGTGAGTCAAACTCTGCAAATTGCTTTTTATAGATTAAAAAAATTGTAAAATATAATTAGAAAATCAAAAAATAGATAAAATTTCAGAGGGAAACTCCAAATTTAGTGGTAATACAGGAAATATTCCTCGGGATGTCAGTGTGTAACTGGGGATTTTATTATTAGCAAAAACTAGAACTTGTTCTGCTGACCAGAATATTTTATTTTTAATAATATTTTGGCCTTTTGGGACATGAAATTCTGTACTTGAAAATTACAAGCATCTCTTGTGATGATAACTTATCATAAATTGCAATTTTTAACCATTAAGTAGAGTATAAATAAGCTGATAGAAGAGGAAATGGAAGAACCATGTCCTGCTCTTTTATTATTTAATCTTTTTTTTTTCCCTTGAAGGTTTACTCCTGAATTATTATTTTTATAGGGGTTTTTTGCAACTTTCCTTCCAATTAAAATGAATTTAATGCAATTTCACCTCTCTTCATTGGTGCTCTGAGTCAGCACAGATTGACCTCACTGTCTCTGTGATTTTCCTGGGGTTCTGCACAGTTTTTGCTCAGATTTTTTGCTGCAAACCTTGATTTTTTGGGACTTTTATTGTCCTGTTTTCTTGTTGTGTTGATTGTTCTTTTTGGGAAAAAAAATTGCTGTGGTGTTTTGGGTGTGTTCAGTGAAATCATGGTTCACCTCACCCTGAATTTGGAGTGTGAATTTCAAATATTTTAAATTCATGAAGAGGAACCTTTAAGGATAAAATCTGAGTTTTTCCTGTTTTACTTTCTGCAGTGATTCTGATCCCACTGATTTTGACTGACAGCATATAAATAGAATTTAATTACAAGTTTGTAAGTGAAATTTAATTACAATCATGGGTCACCTCACCATGAATTTGGAGGGTGAATTTCAAATATTTTGAATTCATGAAGGGGAACCTTTAAAGATTAAAGATAAAATCTGAGTTTTTCCTGTTTTACTTTCTGCGGTGATTCTGATCCCATTGATTTTCACTGACAGTGTAGAAATATAATTTAACTAGAAGTTTGTAAGTGAAATTTAATTACAATCATGGGTCACCTCACCATGAATTTGGAGGGTGAATTTCAAATATTTTAAATTCATGAAGGGGAACCTTTAAGGATAAAATCTGAGTTTTTCCTACTTCACTTTCTGTGGTGATTCTGATCCCACTGATTTTCACTGACAGTGCAGAAATAGAATTTAATTACAAGTTTGTAAGTGAAATTTAATTACAATTTTCTTGAAGGAAAAGTACTCAAATGCAGTTTTCTGCTGTAAAGTGTCAATTTGCTGATATAAAATTGGTTTATTTCATTATCTGCAGATCTGTAATTTAATTTATTGTATGTCTGGTTCAGACTCCTGCAAGCTAAAAAACAATGTTTTCATCAGCATTTAACACTGAACAGGTTATTGGGAATTTTAATGCAATAAAAACCATGTTTTAATCAGCATTTAACTCTGAACATTTTATTGGGAATTTTAATGCAATAAAAAGCAATGTTTTAATCATTTAACACTGAACATTTTATTGGGAATTTTAATGCAGACAAGTTTATTTCTTGTATAAAATTAAGATTATTTTCCCTGATTTATCACTCAACCCTTAACCAAAAATGACCAGTAGCTGCTGCCAGATGCTTTGTGTGTTTAGCAGGTTTTATTCTCCTCAAACTTAGTATTTTGAGTGGAAATAATGAGATTAAATGTAAATACTGACTGAGGAAGTGGCTGGAATTGAGGGAAGAGAGGGAATGATTCCCACCCAGTTGGAGGAGAAGCAGAGCTGCCTTTTCCTGCTCAGCACAGACACTTTTATTGTGTCTGATAAAAGTGGGGCTGCACTGGCAAATCTCCCCCCAGGGAGCCAGCAGGACAATAAATATTTATCATGATAAATAATAAATTTAATCAACAATATTATATTATTTTTATTATATATTTATATTAAATTATATGTTTATATATTTATATTTATATATTATTATATTATAAATATTTATCATGAACTCTTCTCCAGCACTGTCTTCACTTTGGGGCATCATTCAATTCCATTCTTGCACTCAATGTTCTTTTTTTTCTCTCATTTTTTTTATTTTCCTACCTCCCTGTCATGTTCAATCAGCTTCGTGGTAAAGAACAAACTTAGAAATTTGATAATTACATTTTAAATTGTGTTTCTTCTGTTAAAAATCATGAGAAGAAATGAGGGATTTATATGGAAAATAAATTAATGTTTCTATCATTGCTGGCCTAGAGGCAGGTTGTGTTCCCTGGGCCTTGGAAGTGTAGAGGGATCAGTGATAAAAAACATGAAAAGTGAAACATTGGCAAAATAAATCATTTTTAGTAGGAAATAGGGGCATCTAATTTATATTTCAATAATGCTGAATATTTATACATCTTCTCTTAATGATTTACTTACCCTGAATGGGATTGACCAGTTCAGTTTAATCTTATTTTCCAAACTGGTTGTGCTCTTCGTGTTGAACATTTATTTTTGGTGATGTTTGTCTATATATTAATGTTTATTTGGCTGTTAAACCCTTCTCTTTGCTTCACTCCTGTCATCAACACTCTGCTGAGAAAATTCTCAGTAATAAAAGCAATTATTTCCATTAATCCATAATTTTTTTAATTCTTTTGAACATTTTTCAGTGTTTTCCTTGTATTACAGAGTGAATTTTGGCCATTTTACTACACTGGCAGTTTGCACATTTGACTGATCCTCTTATATTTTTTATATTCTTATCAAATTTTGCTAGAAATTAATAATAATTTTATAATAATTAATAATTAAAATATGGAATAATTAATAATTAAAATATGGAATATTGCCTGATGTCTTCAGAAAATAGAGGAAAGCACTCTGCAGGCTTTATTGTGCAATCAGAAAAGGGAAGCTCAAGCTGCTGCTTGTCTGGATTTATTTAATCCATAAACTTTTAATTTATTTAATTAACTTTTTAATTTATTTAATCCAGAGAAACTTTGAGAACTCCTGGGTTTGTTCTTGAGAGAATTCAGTGAAAAATTAGTGATGGCACAGGAAAAATAGAACCCCAAATATTGCATTTATGTTGGACCAACTTTCATTCCTGGAGTCACAGTCAGAATTTTCCTTAAAAAAAATAAAAATCCATGAATTTAAGAATTCCACAGCAGCTATTCCAGTTTTAAAATTGTTTCTATTTAAAAAAAAGAAGAGCTAAAATGATTTTTTCTGATCATTTTTATGGGCCACAATAAACGCCCCAGACATCTGCAGGGAGCATGAATCACTGAGTTCCACAGAGCCTTCAAAACAGCTGGAAAATAAACCTTGGAAATGGCTTTTTCTGGGGGTTTTTAAATTTTTTTTAATGTAAGTTATGATCTGGAAATATTTGAATGATTTTCAATGGCCTGAAGAAAAATAAAGTTTATTTTTAAAAAGGAATTTTGGGAATGGATGTTGTCAGAGCTCTGCTTTCTATGGAAAAGCAGCTCCAAAAAAAAATTCCTGGAGCTCCTTGAGGAGGTTTTTAATTAATTCTGGTTTGGTGTCCTTTGATTCCTTCTGGGTGGATCCTTGATCCAAGGGGAAATGACCTGGGAACAAATCCTGCCTGGGAGGGTCCTTCAGAGTGTTCCCAGACAGATTCCAGCTGGGAAAAACATCTGGGATGGAGCTCCAGGGCTGGAGGAAGGGTTTAATTATTTAATTTAATTATTGGGTTAATTATTGGAGGGGGTTGGGGGCTGAATTCAGCCTGGGCAGGCAGAGGAGCAGTGATGGGTTGGGCAGAAATGGGGATTTTGGGATTCAGAAATGGGGATTTCCTGCCTTGGAATTGAAAAATGGGGATTTCAAAATTCAAAAATGGGGATTTTCTGCCTTGGAATTCAAAACTTGGGAAATTGGAATTTCCTTCAAAAATGGGAAATTCCTTTGTGGAATTCAAAAATTGGAATTTCGGGATTCAGAAATGGGGATTTCCTTCCTTGGAATTCAAAAATTGGAATTTTGGAATTCAAAAATGGGGATTTCCTTCTTTGGAATTGAAAACTTGGAATTTCCTTCCTTGGAATTGAAAAATGGGGATTTTGGAATTCAAAAACGGAAATTTCCTTCCTTGGAATTCAAAGATGGGAAATCCCTTCCTTGGAATTTCCTTCCTTGGAATTGAAAAATGGGGATTTTCTTCCCTGGAATTCAGAGATGGGGATTTCCTTCCTTGGAATTCAAAAATGGGGATTTTCTTCCCTGGAATTCAAAGATTAGAATTTTGGAATTCAAAAATGGAGATTTCCTTCCTTGGAATTGAAAATTTTTATTATTGATTTGCTCTTTAAGACTTCAAATATATTTGAATATTCAGGTAGTTCTTCAATTACTACATTTTTATAAAGAAATATTCTCTTACACAAAGAGGAAATAATTGAGATTTCCTTCTTCTTTTAAAATCTGCTTTAATATCTTCCTAAAATTCCCTAAAAAGGTTATTTAATTTTATTATTTGTCATCCATTTTCAGGAAAATAGATCTTGTAGATTCAGGATGATTTGTGTTTCTGATAGGCAGGAAATGGAAAAAAGTGTTTAGGTCTGAAAATTCCAATTTTTGACAAGAATTTATTAATGAGGATCTGAACTTCAGAGGAGTCTCATGGATAAGGCTGAGGGAATGAAGAATTAAGGTCTTTGCTGGGGGAAATTTTTAATTAATCCTTCACTAGGACAGTAACAGAGTGGAGGAAATGGAATTATTTCCTAAGCACCTTAATTTTATGTAGTGGTTGCCCGGATTTATGAATGAGAATAAATCACTGGATTTATAAATGAAAATACACTCAGAATAAATTATGAGTAGAAAATTGGTGGCTGATGTACTTCAAGCATTGTGACTTTTTAATTTCTGCTTTACCTCATCCTTTTCCTTCTTTTTTTTCCCCAGAGTCTGCCTGCAACATCCCATCCCAATGCAACAAAAAATTCATTTATTGTTCCTTTTTAAGAAACCCCAACCCTGCAAACCTATTGATGACAATAAATAACCTCTAAAAAGTACAGAATAACTGAAATTATAATTTTTTTCTCTTTTTTTAGTGGTCTTATGCCCTGGAGAAGCCCAACACTGGCAGCATTTTTGCCCTTTCCTGGTCCATCGATGGCACCCAGCTGGCTGGAGCCTGTGGGAACGGCCAGGTCATCTTTGCCCACGTGGTGGAACAGCACTGGGAGTGGAAAAACTTGCAAATTACCTTAATTAAGAGAAGAACCATGAAGGTAAAAATCAACCTCAGAGCCTGAGCCTGATCACAAAGCTGATTTTAATGCAAAATGGGAATTTTGAGTTGAATTTGTGTTCTCAGACGTTGACTCACAACGTTCGTTCTCTGGGATTTATAATAAAAGATTTTCATCCTTCCATATTTTCCAAATTACACATTTGGGGCTTTTTCAGCATCAAATTCCTAATTAGACCCTTAAACAGTTTGATTTTATTTTTTTTTTCATGTTGGGTTTGGAGTTGGGAAGAGCTGGAGCAGCAGCAGGGCTGGATTTGGGGTCGGGGCCGTGGGTGGGATGTGGTGAGTCAGTGTCTGGGAACACACAGAGCACAAATCAAACTCAAAATTCCCAATTTTTCCCCTCATTCCCAGACACCGACTCGCCCCAGCTGGACTTGGGAATGATCTCCATGGGATTTGAAATCTCTTTTTCAGTATCCATAAAGTCAGGGAGTGTAGCTAACCCTGACTCATTTTTCATTTTCATGGTTTTACAGTGATTTTATTCCTATGTATTAAAATCTTGGGAATGATCTCCATGGGATTTGAATTCTCTTTTTGAATATCCCTAAAGTCAGGGAGTGTAGCTAACCCTGACTCATTTTTCATTTTCATGGTTTTACAGTGATTTTATTCCTATGTAATTATGTAGGAAAACCTTGGGAATGCGAAATCTCTTTTTCAATATCCAGAAAGTCAGGGAATGTAGCTAACCCTGACTCATTTTTTTTAATTTTCATGGGTTTACAGTGATTTTATTCCTATATATTATCTATTAAAATCTTGGGAATGATCTCCATGGGATTTGAAATCTCTTTTTGAATATCCCTAAAGTCAGGGAGTGTAGCTAACCCTGACTCATTTTTCATTTTCATGATTTTACAGTGATTTTATTCCTGTGTAATTATGTAGGAAAATCTTGGAAATGTGAAATCTCTTTTTGAATATCCATAAAATCAGGGAGGGTAGCTAAACCCTGAATCATTTTTCATTTTCATGGTTTTACAGTGATTTTATTCCTATATATTATGTAGGAAAATCTTAGGAATGATCTCCATGGGATTTGAATTCTCTTTTTGAATATCCCTAAAGTCAGGGACTGTAGCTAACCCTGACTCATTTTTCATTTTCATGGTTTTACAGTGATTTTATTCCTATATATTTTGTATTAAAATCTTGGGAATGTGAAATCTCTTTTTCAGTATCCATAAAGTCAGGGAGTGTAGCTAACCCTGACTCATTTTTCATTTTCATGATTTTACAGTGATTTTATTCCTATGTAATTATGTAGGAAAATCCTACAAAATCCTACAAAAAACCTTGGAGATGGATTTTTTTTCCTCAATATTGCAATGATAAAGTTAATTAGTGATGCTGTGGTGGGCTTAGCAATTAACATATCCTTGGAAATGGTTTCTAGACTCTGGGAATAATTGAGGTCAGTCCTTGTTTTGCAGTTGGTGGATAATGGAGAACATCAGAAGGAAGTCAACACCCTCAGAATGGTGACATCTTCAAAAAAAACACCCCAAAACACCCCAAAAAACCAGGATACTTTTTTGTTTAAGGTCCCCCCTTGGATTTTTAGCTCCCTAAAATCTCAGAGCTGAAAAATCTGTGTTAATTTGAGGCAAATTCTGATTTTCTTGGCCAAATTTTCAGCAGAGTAACAATACCACAGCCTGCTCACCCAGCCCATCTCCTGAATTTCCTGGAATCATTCAAATTCCAGAGCTCTGGAATCTTCATCCCTATCCTGGATATTGCTGGCTTGTTTGGATGAAGTGTTTATTTAAATAACACTGACATTTATTTAAATAACAATGAAATAAATATTGATGTGTTTAATTAAAATATTCAGATAATCAACAAGTGAACAAGCTGAAAACGGGAATTTTCAGGCTTCCTCCATCTCAGATGATTTTCTCACCAGGAATATTTCGTTAATTAATTTTAATTTCAGCTCTGCTGTTGACCTCTGTGAGGAATATTTCGTTAATTAATCTTTATTTCAGCTCTGTTGTTTAATTGCATTTCCCTTGGCTCAGGTGCACAATGTCATGGATGACGCCGTGGATTTGTTGGAATTCCGGGACAGGGTGATCAAAGCCTCCCTGAATTATGGATATTTGGTGGTCTCCACTTCCCTGCAGTGTTATGTGTTCTCGTGAGTAAAACTAATTCTTCTTCCTCAAATTGTTTGGGAAAAAATGGCAGAAATGTGATTGGAGGCACAAGAATTAATTTATTTTTAATTAATGGCAATATTCGATGGACTATCTGCTCAGTGAACACCAGTGCAGGTCACTGGAAAAGAGTCAGAAATATTTTTTAAATATTTTTAAAATTAAATAATCCATATAAATATAAATTTGATGGGTTTTAGGACTCCTAAAAAGCTGCTGCTGATGTGAAGGGGTGAAGCAATGAAGACAAAAATGTTATTCCATCATATTTGGTGTTTATCAGTGTTCCTTGGTTTCCTAAATGCTGTTTGAAGTTGGAAGACCTCCATTTTAGGAATAAAAAATGTTTTAATTGCTGAATCCACCTTTGTGTTTGAAATATGTGGAAATGAGTGATTTTAATGCTGATTATTTTTAATATGTATTTGCAGGACAAAGAACTGGAACACTCCACTGATTTTTGACCTGAAGGAAGGAACTGTGAGTTTGATTCTCCAAGCAGAAAGGTACCTGACTTCTTAAAATGCTCGTTATAAACATAATATAACTATCAAATAAATAAATCAATAAATTCATTTGTTTATTATCTATACTATAAGTAAATATAATTATTTATTATAATAATTTATTGTGTCTGTAATAATTTTAATGATATATATATAATGAACTAAATAAGCTCAAATTGAAATATCAGAAATAAACAAAAAAAAGCCAGATAAAATCATAAATATTTCACATAACAAATATTTCTCCTGGAAAAAGGTAATACATTAAAATCAAAATTTCCATTCAGAACTTCCAGAATATCTTCAAAATTTAAAGCTTAGGAATGATGGAAACTGGAAGAAAGTTGCAGGAAGTTAAACACTGACTTTCCCGTTGTTGAAAATACCATTTTTATATTATTTAATGATTTACTTCTTGGTTGTTGGGGTGTTTTTTCCTCTTTTTTAGGCATTTTCTCCTCGTGGATGGTGGAGGACTTCATTTATATTCCTATGAAGGCAGATTAATTTCCTCTCCAAAATACCCAGGCATGAGAACAGACATTTTAAATGCCAAGACAGTGTCCCTGAGCAATGACACCCTGGCAGTGAAGGACAAAGCTGATGAGAAGGGTAAAATCTGATTTATTTAGGATAAAAACACATAAATTTATTACAAAAATTAATTCAAGTTACGGGTCTTGCTTCAAATTAATTTAAAAACTTCAAGAGAATGGTTTGGTGCTGAATTTCCAGTCGATCCATGGGATATTTACAGAAAATATTGAATAAGTTTTTACTCCCTGATCGGATTTTTCAATTTTCTCTCTTTCTAAACATTCCTGTTCATTAAATTGTGGGTTAAGATTGAGTCCATCTGATACTGGAAATGTGAATTTATTTAAATTCTGGGTGCAGACTTTTATCACAGTTTGTATCTGTAAAGCCCTATTTGAGACAGGAAATGAAAAATAGGGATAGGAAATGAAAATTGAGGTTTTTATAAGATTTTAATTTCACCACCATGTGAAAATCAGTGGTGAAGCTCAGACAGAATATTTTATCCACTTGCACTAAATTACACTCAAAAAATCTTGGAATCACTGGAAAAATCCATTAAGAACTTCTGGTTTTAGTTAATATATAATTATTAATATATTAATATATATTAATATATTAATAATATATAATTATATATATTATGTATAGGAAACTATATCCTATATTATTATATTATAGATAAACATTAGTAATAAATTATATAATATATAATTATTTTTCTTCAGTTATCTACATATTTGAAGCTTTATCTGGGAAGCCACTGGGTGATGGAAAACCTCTGACCCACAAGGTGAAGTGAAGGCTTTAATGTCTTTATTTTACTCAGAAATTACGAATCACTAATGGCTTTCCTCAATAATGGGACTAAAAACCCATTAAAGGTTTTAAAATCTTAACAGAAAGGAGCTTTTCAGCTGACTTTTAATGCTCTGTGTTGTCTTCAGAATTGTTTTAATCTTCAGGAAATTCAGTTTATAAAATGACAGAATCATGAGATGGGTTGGGTTGGAAAAGGCTTTAAAATAATCTTAATTCTGACCCCATGGAATGATTTATTCCACAGAGAAATCACACACAAAGTGTTTTTCCAAGACAGTTTATCAAAGAATTCTGGGCCTTGTTTTTAGGAAAAAAAATCAATTTGAAAGTCCAAATATAAAATGTCCAAAATAAAAACCAGAGATTCTTTTATCTTTTCAGACAGAGATTGTGGAGATTGCTTTGGACCAGAAGGGGCTGACAAGTGAAAGAAAAATTGCTTTTATTGATAAGAACAGAGATCTTTTCATCACCTCAGTGAAAAGGTTTGGGAAAGAGCAGAAAATTGTCAAAATTGGTGAGAAAAATTCAAATTGATGTTTGGGAAGGTGCCGGGAGGGAAATAAATTTCTGTTTAATACAAGAAACAACATTTTGTTTAATTAATAGTGAAATGGAATTTTAAAAAAACTGTGATTTAAATGGAATTTTAAAAAACTGGCCTTTATGTGATAGAGGTAGAATCAATTTTAGTAAATTTTATTTCATTTCTGATAATTCTTCTATCAGTTCCATGCAAAGCAGCTTTTAAAATGTCACAAATTTGGGATTAAAACCTTAGAAAAGCAACCAAATAATACTGAATAACCACCCTGTTAGAACTGCCTTTATTTTGAAATTTCTCCTGAAAATGTCTTGTTTATTTCTTTATCTATTTATTGATTTATTATCATTATTTATTGTCTAAATAAAGGGACAATGGTGCAAAGTTTGGCCTGGAATGACACCTCCAACATCCTGTGTGGGATTCAGGATTCCAGGTTCACAGTCTGGTATTATCCCAATACAGTCTATGTGGATAAAGATCTTCTCCCAAAAACCCTGTATGAAAAAGATGCCAGGTAAAAAAACCTTTTTAATCCAAATATGATTTATTTTAATTATTTCCCTCCTTTCCTAACAAACTGTGCTCAGGAGAAGTAAAAGCTGGCCTTGTGACTTGAAATTCTCCTGGTTCTGGATTGGGAAATGAGGAAAAAGGGTTTTATAAGGAAAATTATAAACTTTAGGGTTGAAATGATGATGCAGGGTTTGAAAGTAGAGCAGCATCTTGAGGTGGAAGCAAAATTTGAATTCTTTCTCACAAAATATTACCTCAGGTTTTGTAAAAAACAAGCAGAAAAGATCTGTTTCGATGACGTCGGAAATTAAAAGTAGCAAAATATCAAGTGACAAAAACTTCATCTTAAATTCTTCCCTGCAAAAACAAATGAGGAGTAATAACTTATTTTTCATTCTCCACGCAGTGAATTCAGCAAGAACCCCCAGATTGTGAGTTTTGTGGGCAATCAGGTGACCATCAGGAGAGCAGACGGGTCCCTTGTGCACCTGCACATCTCCCCTTACCCCGGGATCCTGCACGGCTACGTCAGCACCTCCAGCTGGGAGGACGGGCTCAGGCTCTGCAGGTTTGTCAAGGTAAAGCTGATTTTTGGGAACATTCACACACCATTCCACAGGATATTCATGGTTTTAAGTGTTATTTAATAATTATCTCTCCATATCAAGTGGTATAGTTCATTTCCAGCCTCATTTTTGTGGCTGCTCGTGGAAGATGATGTGGTTTTCTCAATTCCATAACAACAATTCCATAACTTCCATGGAAAAGGTGGTGGTTTTCTTAATTCCATAACATAATAATTCCATAACTTCCGTGGAAAAGGATGTGATTTTCTTAATTCCATAACATAGTAATTCCATAATTTCCATGGAAAAGGATATGATTTTCTTAATTCCATAACATAGTAATCCCATAACTTCCATGGAAAAAGGATGTGTTTTTCTTAATTCCATAACAGTAATTCCATAACTTCCATGGAAAAGGTGGTGGTTTTCTTAATTCCATAACATACATGATAAATAATAATTCTTATTTTTAGTCACGCCAGAATCCAGCTGGATTGACCACAGGTGTCCACAGATTTCAGTTCTAATCTTCAATTTTCAGGTCTGGGCCTTAATATGATCAATTAAAATGTTAGGCAAATTAACATTTCCACAATTACCTGTTAATTTCCATATTTTATTTCACTTCTTTTTTATTTTTTTCCCTTTTCCATTGCTTTCTTTTGTATTTATTTAGACAACAGCAACAGATGAGGTGAGTGTGGTCGTTTCAAAAACAACAAAATCCCTTCAAACCTTCCTTCCCATTTATTCCTAGAAAAGTTCAGCACTTTAGTCTTGACCTTAAATGTGTATTTCAGATATTTGTGTAACCAGTTATTAAATTGATGCACATCCAGATGATTTGGGTTGCATAATTAGAATTGATTGTAACAGAATCTTTATTTGCAGTGTCCCACATCACCTGATTTAAGCATCCAAGTCAGGATATTTTGATTTTGGCAGCCCAGGTAGAGAGTAAAAAGTATTTCCAGTCAGGAATAACAAAGTGGAGGAAAAAAAGCAGCAAGAAACAACTTGGAGCCATCAAGGAGCAATTCCAGGGAATTTTATCTCCTGGATAATTTCAGGCTGAGCTTTCAGCATTTTATCACCTGATAAAGAAACAATAAAAGTAATAAAAAATAATAAAATGGTATAATATTATTATTACCATTAAGTTTTTCTAATTCCTAATTCTGAGAAATAATTAATTATTTCCTAACATTAAAACCACCTTAATTCCTGGGCTAGCAAGTCTAAAATTACATTTTTCCTGTCTGAAAAGAGTTTTAGATGTGGCAGCTTAAACAATATTAAAATATGGTTTATTTTAAACAATATTAAAATATGATTTATTGCTGTGTCTTTGTCATGGTGTTGTCACTTGAAAATCCATCAAAATCTCATTTAGGATTTTCCTGGATTCTGAGTTCAGGAGGTTTCCTCAAGCTTGTGCAAAACACCCAAACCCTCAAAGAAACAATTAAATTAATCAAAATAATAATAATTAAAAGGTATAATATTATTATTGCCATTAAGTTTTTCTAATTCCTAGTTCTGAGAAATAGTTAATAATTTCCTAACATGAAAACCACCTTAATTCCTGGGCTAGCAAGTCCAAAATTACATTTTCCCTGTCTGAACAGAGTTTTAGATGTGGTAGCTCAAACAATATTAAAATATGGTTTATTAGTGCTTGTGTTATTAATGTTTATTAGTGTTGTCACTTGAAAATCCATCAAAATCTCATTTAGGATTGTCCTGGATTCTGAGTTCAGGAGGTTTCCTCAAACTTGTGCAAAACACCCAAACCCTCAAAGAAACAATTAAATTAATACAACTGATAATAATAAAAAGGTATAATATTATTATTACCATTAAGTTTTTCTAATTCTTAGTTCTGAATAATAATTAATAGTTTCCTAACATTAAAACCACCCTAATTCCTGGGCTAGCAAGCCCTAAATTACATTTTCCCTGTCTGAAAAGAGTTTTAGATGTGGCAGCTTAAACAATATTAAAATATGGTTTATTTTAAACAATATTAAAATATGATTTATTGCTGTGTCTTTGTCATGGTGTTGTCACTTGAAAATCCATCAAAATCTCATTTAGGATTGTCCTGGATTCTGAGCTCAGGAGGTTTCCTCAAGCTTGTGCAAAACACCCAAACCCTCAAAGAAACAATTAAATTAATAAAACTGATAATAATAAAAAGGTATAATATTATTATTACCATTAAGTTTCTCTAATTCCTAATTCTAATAAATAATTAATAATTTCCTAACATTAAAACTACCTTAATTCCTGGGCTAGCAAGTCCAAAATTACATTTTACCTGTCTGAATGGAGTTTTAGATGTGGTAGCTCAAACTATATTAAAATATGGTTTATTAGTGTGTCTTTGTCATGGTGTTGAAAATTCATCAAAATCTCATTTAGGATTTTCCTGGATTCTGAGCTCAGGAGGTTTCCTCAAACTTGTGCAAAACACCCAAACCCTCAAAGAAACAATTAAATTAATACAACTGATAATAATAAAAAGGTTTAATATTATTATTTCCAATAAGTTTTTCTAATTCCTTGTTTTGATAAATAATTAATAATTTCCTGTCATTAAAGCCACCTTAATTCCTGGGCTAGCAAGTCCAAAATTGCATTTTTCCTGTCTGAAAAGAGTTTTAGATGTGGCAGCTTAAACAATATTAAAATATGGTTTATTAGTGTTAGTGTTATTGGTGTTTATTAGTGTTGTCACTTGAAAATTCATCAAAATCTCATTTAGCATTTTCCTGGATTCTGAGTTCAGGAGGTTCCCTCAAGCTTGTGCAAAACACCCAAACCCTCAAAGAAACAATTAAATTAATAAAAATAATAATAAAACGGTGTAATTAAAAGGTATAATATTATTATTACTATTAAGTTTTTCTAATTCCTAATTCTGAGCAATAATTAATAATTTCCTAATAAAAGACTTAGCCCGCAGTGCCATAAATGAGACACAGAGGAATGTAACCTCCCACATAATTTTCAGGCCTTGTGTAGCAGCTTTGAGGGGTATTTTGCAGCCTGACAATAAGCATTTGAACGTTCACAAAGCTGTTTTTATTTTGAATTTCAGGATCAGACCCTTTGGGCTTGCCTGGCTGCCATGGCAGTGGCCAACAGGGACATGAGCACAGCTGAGATCGCCTACGCGGCCATCGGCGAGGTGAGAAAATGCAATCAGAAAATGGAATTAAATCCCAATTAAATGGTGTCAAAGCCAAACTGATTAATTAATTTCCTCGCTGAGCAGATTGACAAAGTGCAGTACATCAATTCCATCAAGGATCTGCCATCCAAGGAGTCCAGGCTGGCTCACATGCTGCTCTTCAGTGGGAACACCCAGGAGGCTGAGACCCTCCTGCTGCAGTCAGGCCTGGTTTACCAAGCTATCCAAGTCAACATTAACCTTTACAACTGGGAAAGGTAGGGTTTTTTTCAGATTAAAACACATTTTCCTAATTATTTCCATCAGTTTTTTTATTGCTGACTCATTTTTTTAATCTTTTAATCACCCACAACTTCAAATAAACAAATTAAATCATTGCCCGACAATAACCAGAAAAAAAGGCATTTTGTTGTTGTATTTAGAAAATACAAATATTTGGTGATAAAAACCCAAAATATTCCTTGGAAGCATTTTGAAATAACATTTTGCTTTCTCACAGAGGAGCCCTCAGTGATGCCCCAGACTGGCTGGGGAATTTGGGCTGCTTTAAAATGTCTTGTTGCTAAAAATAAAACTGTGGCTACTCAGACTCCCAGCATTGTGTGGGTGGGGAAAATGTGAATTAAGGCTGAGAAAACAAAGGAGGAATTTCTCCTTTAAACAAAACCCCCACGTTTTCTGACAGAATTCTCTGAGTTGTTTATTCCTGATTTCCCTGCTGTTATATTCATATATTCAGGCAAAAGGTTGATTTTTTCCCCCCACAAATCTGTAATTTTGTTTTGTTATGAAGCTGTGTCAGGGGAGGTTTCAGCTGGATATTGGGAAAAGAATATTCTTTTATTCTATCATCTAAAAACTCTCTGTATATCCAATATCAGAGAAGAAACCAAGTGTGAGTAATGAATTAAATTAATCCAGTGTCTGATCTTTTCCACCTATACAATATTTATAAATGTTATATAGAATATATCATAAATATGTATTATGAGTGTTCAGAATCTATTTCTGACCAGAAAAAAAGTTATTAAACATTATTATTCTTGTGCTAAACTCTGAAATATTCTGCATTTCCTTGAAAGAAAAAGCCTCCTGGGGTCAAATTAATGATGAGCTGAGGTTGTCAGTGGGAATAATTGTTGGGTATTTTTCATCTCTGACCACTTTTACCCTCCTGATCCCAATGTGGGATTGGATTTGGGATCTCTGCCCTGGGATTTCTGCAAACCTTGGTGGTTGTGCATTTCCCAAACCCTTTCCTGCTTTATTCCAGAGCCCTGGAGCTGGCAGTGAAGCACAGGACACACGTGGACACAGTCCTGGCTTACAGACAGAAATTCTTGGAGGATTTTGGGAAGAAGGAAACCAACCAAAGGTTTTTGCAATATGCAGAAGGTGTAAGTTTTCCTCAGGGTTGTTCCTGCTGCTTCACACCATGGGTGTGAAAAATCCCAAATCTGGGAGGGTGGGATGGGTTTGCACCTCTGTTGTCCTTCTGTGGGTCAGATGTGAACAGAAATGTGGAATTTTTACAGATTTTAGCCAGGAATTTTGGGGTTTATTTGAAGATTCACTATATATATATATATAATATCTAGTAAAGATCACACAAGTGAAGGCACAGTTGTTTTCTATGAAGAAGGAGCTGAACTTCACCATGTTTTAATGAGTCTCTCAAATATTTCCAACATTTTTGTAGCATTTTATGGATAGAAACAGTAACAAACCTTGAAGGAATCTGGATATTTATAACTGGAAACCATTCTGGTAAATGGAATAAACAGTTCAAGATACATTTATTGGAAACCCTCTGCATCACCAGTAAATTAATTTTATTATTATTTCACACATCCTGAAGGCTGAGGGCACATCCTGAAGTTCTGATGGTGGATCTTGGATTTCACTGGAATATTTCCACACATTTCCCTCAGGGAATTCCACTGAGCAGCCCTTGAGTCCTTCCTGCTTTTCCCCTCTTTATTCTTCAGCATTCTGAGGGAGAAATTATCCAAAAAGTCCTTTCCTTTGTGTGAAATCCTTTTATCCACTGCAGCTGATGGATCAGGGAATTCACATCCTTTCCTTGGGCACTTGGAATAAAGCTGGATTTCTAATGGAAGCCATCAGCTTTTAGCACTTTTAAATTAAAGATTCTCATTTCCTAAAAACAAAAGTCAGCCCCTAATGAACCATCCCACAGTAATTTACCTGGAAAACACAAAAAAATAAAGCACAGATTCCAGGCATGTTTATCCTGCAGCTTTTCCAGCTGCTGTGCAGGAAGTGTGTGTTCTGTAAAACCCATTACAGAGCAAAAATCACATCAATTCCCTGGGGATAACCCTGATTTTCTCCAAATCCTGGAGAAAACTGTGGGTTCCATAAGAATTTCTAAGGAATTTCACCTTGGCAGTGACAAGGTGTGAGCAGGATGATTTTTCACCTTGCTCAGTCTTGAAATTTGGGTCTCACTCAGGAGATTTCTGGAGGGAAAAAGTTCTTTTCCACATCCATGTGCTGGAGGTTTTTGCTGGATCTGAGAGCAGGAGGATCCATAAAATGGGAATTTTCAGCTGTAATTAAATTCTTCACTTTTATATAATATATAATTATAATTATATAATATATAATATGTAATATATAATAATAT
>JBBMKD010000013.1:1618619-1646324 GCA_037834095.1 Argya squamiceps | reverse complement strand
CCAGAGCCCTCCGAGCCCCTGGTACTGCCCTGACCCCGAGCAAAGCTCGTGTTTATCTTCCCCTCGCCTTTATCGCGCCCCTTTCCCTCCTCCCCGCCGCAATTAATGGTTACAGTTATTAATGCTCGACGCTCCGAGGCTCTGCGGGCGGGTTTTTTGTTTCTTTTTTTGTTTTGGTTTGTTTTTTTCTCTTCCCCCGCCCCGTTTGTGCGCTGTTTGCCAGCGCGGGAGGAGGGAAATGCAGCTGGAGGGACTCGAGGGAAGCGATCCCAAATTAGCAAGCCAGCACTTGGGGAAAGGGTTGAAGGGTTGCCCAAAGATCGCTTGACTCAGGTGCCAGCCCTGGAGAGCATCCAGGCTTGGTCCGAATCCTCCAGATAAATACACTTTTTTCTCTCTCTCTCTCACGGTCTCTCTCTCTCCCTTTTTTTTTCTTTTTTTTTTTTTTTTTTGCAAAGATACAGTTTGGAAGAGCAAACTGTTGTGTAATCTCTCGTGTGGGGGAAAAGCTTTTCTCAAGCACTTCTTCCTGCCCTTGAGCCAGAAACTTTTGCAGCCCCTTTTTTGCTGTGCTTTGCCAGGACCAACCCCTCAGCTGGCATCGCTCCTCAGGAATCCTCACTCCTTTGAGATGTTTCTGCCTCTTTTATTTCTTTAATTTATTTATTTTTATACAATTTATTTCTTTTTTTTTTTAATTTTCTGGCTGAGTGCCCCAACGTGACCCTGAGCCTCTGGCTGCTGTGGTGATGTCCCCTCATTCCAGGTGCACCCAGGATGGCCAAAATCAGCCCCAACTTTCACCACCTCCAAAAGAAAATAGAAATAAGAGCTGGATGGTTTTTTTCCCCCCTGTTTGCTCTTCCAGCTGCCCCTTGGCAGGGTGGAGGTTCTGGAATATTCCCTGGTGCCACCACAGAGCTGGATGTCACCTGCTGCTTTATGGTGACTGCACCCAGGGCCATTCCCTTCCTCAGGGCAGCTTTTCTGTGCTGGATCTGCCTGACAGATGTCGTGGAGCTCCTGGAAAAGGTTTTCCAAAGAGGATTTTTATCCTGTGAATGATACACACAGCAGTTTTTGCCCCTTCCCAGGAGAGGATGGAGGCTGGAGGTTGGTGTGAATTTACCCCAGATGGCTCTGCTGGAGTGCAAAGTTTATCTTGAGTTTTCTGCCTGCTTGGAGATTGCTTGGATTGCTCCCAAATCCAACAGGCACCTGGCACAGGATCCTGGTGCTTGGCAAGAGGGGCTGGAACAGGAATTGTGCCAGTGGGAATTGTGTCCGGCACAGCCAGGTGTCCCCAAAAAGGGCCAGGAGGGAGGCAGGGCAGGGCTGATGCTGCAGGAGAGGAATATTTCATCCCCAGCTCCCAGATTCCTGAGGCTGGGAGCGATGCCAGGGCTGGAGCTGGGAATGCTGCCCCTGGGTAGGCATGGGAAGGGCTGGCAGAGGTTTCATGTGTGTCTGATTTTGTCTTCCAGTGGAGCTGAGTCCCTCTCCTCGGATGAAAAAGGTACAGGGATGTGGGGAAATGAACTTCCTTGGGAGTGGGAAGTCTAAAATTGCACTTAAAAATGAGTTGAAAAGGCACAGGGATATGGGGAAATGCCTTTGCTTGGGAATGAGAAGTCTAAAATTGCCCTTAAAAACCAGTTCACGAGGTACAGGGGTTTGGGAAATAGCCATCCTTGGGAATGGGAAGTCTAAAACTGGCTTTAAAAACCAGTTGAAAAGGTGCAGGAATTTGGGGAAATGCTCATTCTTTGAATGGGAATTCTATAAATAGCTTTAAAAAACAGTTGAAAATGTACAGGAGTTTTGGGAAATGCCCATCTTTGGAATGGGAAGTGTAAAACTGCCCTTAAAAACCAGTTGAAAAGGTGCAGGTATTTGGGAAATGCCCATCCTTGGGAATGTGAATAGGAATTCTATAACTGGCTTTAAAAACCAGTTGAAAAGGTGCAGGGATTTTGGGGAAATGCCCATTCTTGGGAATGGGAATTCTAAAACTGTCTTTAAAAACTAGTTGAAAGGTGCAGTGATTTGGGGAAATGCCCATCCTTGGGAATGGGAAGTGTAAAAGTGGCTTTAAAAACCAGTTGAAAAAGGTGAAGACATTTTGGGAAATGCCCATCTTTGGAATAGGAGTTCTAAAATTGCCCTTGAAAACCAGTTGAAAAGGTGCAGGAGTTTTGGGAAATGCCCACCTTTTGGAATGGTAGGTGTAAAACTGCCTTTAAAAACCAGTAGAAAGGTGCAGGAGTTTTGGGAAATGCCCTTCCTTGGGAATGGGAATGGGAATTCTATAACTGGCTTTAAAAACCAGCTGAAAAGGTGCAGGGATTTTGGGAAATGCCCATTCTTTGGAATGGGAAGTCTAAAATTGCCCTTAAAAACCAGTTGGAAAGGTGCAGGAATTTGGGGAAATGCTCATTCTTTGAATGGGAATTCTATAACTGGCTTTAAAAACCAGCTGAAAAGGTGCAGGGGTTTGGGAAATGCCCATTCTTTGGAATGAGAATTCTAAAACTGCCTTTAAAAACCAGTTGGAGAGGTACAGGGATTTTGGGAAATGCCCATCCTTGGGAATGGGAATTCTAAAATTGCCCTTGAAAACCAGTTGAAAAGGTGCAGGTATTTGGGAAATGCCCATTCTTTGGAATGGGAATTCTAAAATTGCCCATAAAAACCAGTTGAAAAAGGTAGAGGAATTTGGGGAAATGCCCATCCTTGGGAATGGGAAGTCTAAAACTGTCTTTAAAAACCAGTTGAAAAGGTGCAGGAATTTGGGGAAATGCTCATTCTTTGAATGGGAATTCTATAAATAGCTTTAAAAACCAGTTGAAAAGGTGCAGGAATTTTGGGAAATGCCCACCTTTTGGAATGTGAATAGGAATTTCATAACTGGCTTTAAAAAACAGTTGGAAAGGTACAGGAATTTGGGGAAATGCTCATCCTTGGGAATGGGAAGTGTACAACTGGCCCCGTTCTTTGGAATGGAAAATCTAAAACTACCTTTAAAAACCAGTTGAAAAGGTACAGGGATTTTGGGAAATGCTCATCTTTGGGATTGGGAAGTGTAAAATTGCCTTTAAAAACCAGTTGGAAAGGTGCATGCCCATTCTTTTGGAATGGGATTGGGAATTCCATAACTGGCTTTCAAAGCCTCGGTGTAAACCCTGCCTTTATAGATTACTTTGGGTTTTATGCTGTTTTTTAAAATCCCTGTTCTTTTGTTCCTTATTCCCTTTCTCTGGGTACAAAGTGGGCAAGAGAAGAGTTGAATCCTGCCCAGAGTTTTATTCCCTGCTGTTCTCTTGCAGAGGTGACCCCCAATGGCATGGAGGGATCAGGATCAGGATCGGCCGAGGAGCAGCCAGAGGGTGAGCTCACCATGGCTGGGGGATTTCCTCACCCCTGGGATGGTCCTGCCTCCCAAATTTCCCCCCAGCCCCATCCCAGAGCACATCCCTGCCTTGCCAGTGCTGATTTCTCTTTGAATAACGTTTGTAAGAGTAATTAATTGAAGGCACATTTGGTGCATCTCCCTTGGTGGGACACAGTGCCCACCAGGGCTGCTCCCACCTGCCATGGAAGGTCATAATTTATCTGGGATGTGCCATGGGTGAAGCTCCAAAATCATCCCAGGTTGTATAAAACATGAGAATTCAATATTCTGAACATCCTTCACAAGGGCCAGTGTCTCCCCTGGTGTTGGGATTTGATGCTCTGATGGTTTTTTCTGCCTCAATATTTCCTTTTTTCTGTTCTGTTATCTAACCTGCTGCCTGGCCTGATGGATCCAAACCTCTGGATGGATCCCTGGACTCACATTCCACCTGTGCCTCTTTTTTAGGAGAAGCCAGTTCTGAAGACAGCTCCAGCAGCAGCTCAGAAGAGGAGTCAGGTGAGCAGGACATGGTGATTTAGTTACCTGTAATCCCTTTGTTAAAACTAATATTCAGTTTAAACCAGCTGCTACTTGTGAGAAAATCCTCACAGTTATTAGGGATTCCTAACTCTGATTGCTTTCTCAATAAAAATAAAAATAAAAATGATTTCCTGTCAATGATTGAAGGGCAGCAGCACAGAAGAGGAGTCAGGTGAGCAGAACATGGTGATTTATTTACCTGTAATTCCTTTGTTAAAAACTGATATTCAGTTTAAATCAGCTGCTTCTCCTGGGAAAAGCCTCACAGTTATTAGGGAATGCTAACTGTGATTGCTTTCCCAATAAAAATAAAAATTATTTCCTATCAATGATCAAAGGGCAGCAGCTCAGAAGAGGAGTCAGGTGAGCAGAACATCGTGATTTATTTACCTGTAATCCCTTTGTTAAAGCTGATATTCAGTTCAAACCAGCTGCTTCTCCTGGGAAAAGCCTCACAGTTATTAGGGAATACTAACTCTGATTGCTTTCCCAATAAAAATAAAAATGATTTCCTGTCATTGATTGAAGGGCAGCAGCACAGAAGAGGAGTCAGGTGAGCAGAACATGGTGATTCATCTACCTGTAATCCCTTTTTTTAAAGCTGATATTCAGTTTAAACCAACTTCTTCTCCTGGGAAAAGCCTCACAGTTATTAGGGAATGCTGTCTCTGATTGCTTTCCCAATAAAATTTTTGGGAGCCAATGATTTCTTATCAATGATCAAAGGGCAGCAGCTCGTGCTGCTTTCACCTCACAGACACACCACCCCAGACACAACTCCCACGGGTATTTTTACACCACAGCAGTTGTCCAAACACCAAGAGGCCATAAATTTCCTCAAAAATTGGCAACAGAACTGGCCAAACAGGATGGACAGGAAAAGAATGAAAGGAAACGTTTGCTGTTAGTGGGTTTGTGCTTCCATGGGTTTTGCTGGCAGCAGTTTATTCTGCTTTTATGTAACACTGCTAGTCAAACAGTTCCAGTGGTTTTTCCCTGCAGATGCAGAGGAGTGGGCTGCAGGAAGGCTGGGTGAGTGTGGGTTTATTGTCCCTGTTGTCCCTTGCTGAGCAGGAGGAAGGCAGCTGGGATAAAACAATGCCCCAGGGGTGATGTGGGATGGCAGGAAGGATTTGGAGCCATCAGCTCAGTCTCTCTGGGGAAAAGGAGCTGCTGGAGAGCATCCCTAGGAAACGAGGGGTGGAGTTTCCACGTGCAGGGAGTGTTCCTGCTCTTTGCCAGGCTGCTTGGCCTGCCTCTCCCAGCCCAGGGGGAGATTGGAGTTCCAGGGTAGCTCTGGGACAGCCTCCAGGATCCCTTTTTCCTGGGAGGGAGGTGGGATGGGAAGCAGCTGATTCTGGCAGCTCTGCCACTCCCCTGCTCACAATTCCACCCCTCAGGACTCAACCTTTGGGCTGAAGTGTCAGCTCTGCTGGAGTTCCATCCTGTTGGATGCAGCCAGGAGAATCCAGGCTTTTTAAATCATTTCAGGGACAAACACAGTGTGGTGGTTGCTCCTTGGGAAAGCTGTTCCCAGTTCCCATGCCTTGGCACTGTGAGGCTCATCCCAGGATAAATCTTTTTTCCAAATTCCCTGGAGTTTGGGCAATTAAGGAGCCTTTGGCAAATTTGTATCCTGATTGTTCAGCTTCACCCCCAGGCTGTGCAAAGCCTGCAAGGACTCTCAGGAATGTTCTCCTTAGGATTTGGTGAATTTAGGCAAATTGGGTGAAATTGGGTTATCTTGGGTGAATGTGGGAGCAGAAACTCTCTGGACATTGAGATATTTACTCCAAAGTCCTTTTTCCTAGATGAAGAACAGGAGGAGAAGGAATCCCCACCTTACTGCAATGAGTCAGGTAGGAACAGATCTCCTGATTTTTTTTTTATTATTATTATTCCTGGCTGTTTAATTACTTGGCTTTTCATGACCTCATCTTCTTTTCCCACTAGGAGAGAGCTGCTTGCCACCCTGTCAGCACTGCAGGAATGATAATGTAGGTTTGTGAGGAAAAAAACACCCACTTATTTTGCATGAGATCATTTGCAAACTGTAATTCTACTCTCTCCTCACCTTTTTAAAGATAATTTTTTTTGCTAAATCTATTTCCAGGACCAGAAGGAGCAAGTGACCCCCAGGAGACTTGCTGGAGGACAATTTATGTATGAATTTTTTTTTTAATGTAATGGGTTTGAGTTCACATTGTTCTCATCAAGGTGCTTCAGTCTTTGGTTGGAGTGGGCAAACAGCTCATTTGCTGCACAAATGCATTTGGATTTATACTGGGAGATGCACCCAAATCCTTTAAAAATCACATTTCAGAGCCTGTGCTGCCTCCAGATCCTGGTCCAGGACAACTCTTGGCAGGGCTTTTCAGGATGCTGCCACAACGAACAGCAGGCCCATTTTTCTGGGCTTATTTCAGCCTGGGTGCACAGCAGGCATCTCCCCTGCCTCACCCTCCCCTTCAGCACTGCATTTTCCCTTGGATGCAGCACTGTTCTCCCTCCTTCTGCCTTGCAATGGGATGCCCATTGCTGTTCTCCACTCTGGATTTGATGTTACCCATAGGAAACCTTGGCTCTGACACTGAGCCCTTCCCGTGAGAGCAGCTCCTGGCACAGGAAGCTTTATGCAAAACGCTCATTTCCAGCTGTTTTGCATAGCCTGGGTGGGCTCTTAACCGTTTTTAACATCTCAATACCAGCTCCAAACCAGCCTGGAGCACGTTGTGCCCCTGTGCTGTGGAGATAAAGCGGGAGGGAGTCTCTCTTACCCCCAGTACCTTTGGCCAAATGCCACATTTATGGATGTCTCTTGCAGGGTGCAGCTGGATGCAGAAGGCTCCTACCAGTGCAGCATCACTGGGCTGATTTTCGAGGTGACAGGCACTGCCAGGATCACCTATTCCCTGTTATCCTGGAGCAAATATGCCCAGCTGGTGGAGAAGCCCTGGATCGTGGGCGGGCCCCTGTTCGACGTGCGCTGCTCGGCACCCGCTGCCCTCAGCTCCATCCAGTTCCCTCACTGCCTCTGCCTGGGGGGTGAGCCTGGGGCCAGGGGTGGGAGGGAATCTTCTGGGAGCTCTGAGCCCTGTGGGATCCCTAAAAATCCCCTCAGGGAATTTGCCCTGGGGAGATTTACTACAGGGTTCCCTGCCTAGGCTGAAAGAGAAGACTTCCTTCATGGTGTCTTGCAGAACTACTGCCAATCTATCTTGGATTGTTTCCTTCATTCACTTAAGCCTGCCCTCCCGAATTGTTCATCCCTCACACCCCTGTGTAGGCCTTGCTCTGTGTTCTGCCCCTGTGCCCTCAGGTCTTTGGCTGCTGACCCCATATTTAACCCCTGAGCACCCCATGGGCTGCGCCTTCTGTCCATGGTCATTGTGCCCTCAGACCATTGTGCCCTCAGACCATTGACCACTGGGCCCATATTTAACCCTTGACCAGATCTGTCCCTGATTATTGTGCCCTCAGAGCATTGACCACTGACCCCATATTTAACCCCTGAGCACCCCATGGGCTGGGCCTTCTGTCCATGGTCATTGTGCCCTCAGATCATTTGCCACTTATCCCATATTTAACCCCTGAGCAGCACATGGGCTGGGCCTTCTGTCCCTGATTATTGTGCCCTCAAACCATTGACCACTGGCCCCATATTTAAGCCCTGAGCACCACATGGGCTGTGTCTTCTGCTCATGAAATAAACCCTGCTGGAAAATATCACACAGGAGACCCTTTCTGTCCTTCCTCCTCTGAGGCCTGTACGTGTGCATGGCCTTGAAATGGCTGCTCCTGTGGCCTACTCTGAGCAGCTTCTGAGGGAGAAGCTTGGAGAAAGCCCTGTCCTTCCTCCTCTGATGCCTGTACATGTGCATGGCCTTGAAATGGCTGCTCCTGTTGTCTGCTCTGAGCAGCTTCTGAGGGAGAAGCTTGGAGAAGGCAGCAGCATGTCACCATCATGCCCCAATGCTGCATTATCCCCACAGATGACAATGCTGGCGTGGCCTTCAAGGTGCTGCACATCAAGGGCGGCGGCGCGGCCATCGAGCCCTCGGCCGAGTTCTCGGCCTCGCACGTCAAGTGGGTGGTGAGCTCCTTGTCCCCCGTGGGCCCCCTGATCCACAGCCCCGAGCCCCTGCAGTACCACGGGGCTGTCATCCTCTACAAAGCCATCGACGAGCACCCCTCCCTGTCCTTCTGGGTCTACCTGGCCCCCAACAACGACTCATTAATCAAGGTACGGCCCCCGGTGGGAGCTGGGCATGGGGAGGGTGGCCTGAGGGGTCCTGGTGGGGTGGGGTGGGAGGGGAGGTTAAATCCCTTTTCATTCTGATGCTTTGGGAAGGCTGAGCTGAAACAGAGTGGACAGAGCTAGAGGATAAGGCAGATATTTATTGAAAGGCCTTTAGGATACACCTTGGGCTGGACAAGGCCTGGCCAGGGCTGCACCCAAGGTGGACCCAAAATGGTCACAAAGTGGACCCAAAATGGTCACAAAATAGGCCCAAAGTGGTCACAAAGTGGACCCAAAATAGTCACAAAATGGACCCAAAATAGACCCAAAATGGACCCAAAATAGACCCAAAATGGTCACAAAACAGACCCAAAATGGTCACAAAATGCCTGACCAGTCACAAGATCTCACACTTTCATAAGTTTTGGTCCATTTGCATGTTGGGGTTTAATTGTCCAATTGTAGTTTCAGGTTATGAAGTCTCATCCTTCTTGTTCCTCCCTCCAGCCCACCCTTGTTTGTGCTTTTGGGCCTGAAAGTTGTCCTTGGTGTGCAGCAGGAAAAGGATTTGTTTTGTGTCCCTGCTCTGTGCAGAGCTGAGTGACACTGAGTGTGAGCTCAGAGCTGCACCCCTGGGCAGCACAGAACCTGAAATACATGAAAGATCAAACTTAAGGCATCAATTCCACCCCTGCCATGGGCAGGGACACCTCCCACTGTCCCAGGCTGCTCCAAACCCCATCCAGCCTGGCCTTGGGCACTGCCAGGGATCCAGGGGCAGCCACAGCTGCTCTGGGAATTCCATCCTGAATGTTAATTCCTTTACTGAAATTAGTAACATTGAAATATTGAGCTTGAAATGGTATTTTTTTAAATTTTAGGATATCTCAAAGACTGTAAAACATTCCAAAAGGAAATTTGTTCAAATTGAGAAGCCCCCTGTATGCCAGAAATTACTGCAGGAAGGAAAGAAGTACAGATTGATCTGTGAGCCAGAAGCTGAAATCACTCCTGAGGTGAGTCCCTTGCACAACCCTCACTTCCTGCACTGCAGCTTCCCTGGAAATATGGCACAAAAAGGAGCCTTTTGCCTCTTGGAGCCCTAAAATTTGGGGTGAAATCCTGATGCTAAAATCAACAGCAGAACTCTGGGGAAATTGGAATTTGGTTCGGATCTCTCCCAGCAGCCAATTGCCTTCTGTTTGGTTTATTTGAGGTAAATATTTATATTTGTTTTGTATTTCTGTTGTGTAGGAGATTGAGTTTGTTGACGGATCACTCTTGAAACTGAAGAGTTACTTTGAGGTGTATCTGGAGAAGCCTGATGACTTCACCCTGTCCCTGGTGGAGCAGGACTCTGATGAGACTGTCTGGAAAGCCAAACTCCGGGAGAGTGAGTCCTTGGGAATGCTCTGGGATGGGATGGGAGGAGCTGAGGGATCATCCAGTTCCACCCCAAGGGACACCTCCAGGTGCTCCCAGCCCTGTCCAGCCTGGCCTTGGGCATTTCTGGGTACCCAGGAGCAGCCACAGCTGCTCTGGGAATTCCATCCCAGCCCTGCCCACCCTCCCAGCCAGGAATTCCTTCCCAAAATCACATCTAAGCCTCCTCTCTGTCCACTTGAAGCCATTCCCAGTGTCCTGTCCCTCCATCCCATCTTCCCTCAGCTCCTCCAGGCCACCCTGAGGTCACCCCAAAGCTTCTCCTCTCCAGGTGAACAACCCCAGCTCTCCCAGCCTTTCCTTCCAGCAGAGCTGCTCCATCCCTCTGCTCATGGAATGGTTTCCTTTGGAGCTTAAAAGACCATTTAGTTCCAGCCCTCCTGCAAATTATTCCTTGTTCTAATATATTATTCCATATATTATCTGTGGAATTATAGAATATAATATAAAATTGCATGTTATTATATCATTATTCCATGTTATTATATTATTATTCCATATTATTCCATGTTCTAATATATTATTCCATATATTACCCGTGGAATTGTATAACATAATATAAAATGGAATGTTATATCATTATTCCATGTTATTATATTGTTATTATTCCATATTATTCCATGTTCTAATATATTATTCCATATATTATCCATGGAATTGTATAATATAATATAATATAAGACATATAATATAAGATAAGATAAGATATATAATATAAGATAAGATATATAAGATAAGATATATAATATAAGATAATATATATTAATATAATGTAATATAAGATAGATATTAATATAATATATTATAATATATTAATATAATTTAATATAATATATTAATATAATGTAATATAATATATTAATATAATGTAATATAATATATTACATATTATTATATTAATTTTTCATGTTATAATCTATTACTCCATGTTATATATATTATTCCACATATTATCTGTGGAATTGTATATTATAATATAAAATTGCATGTTATTATATTATTATTCCATGTTATATTATTCCACATATTACCCATGGAATTATATAATAGAATATAATGTATAATAGAATTATATTCTATTATATATTATATAATTATATAATAGAATATAATATAGAATTGCATGTTTTTGCATTATAACTTGCAATCTCCCTTGCCTGTTTGGGCCTGCTGCAGCACGTTGAATAAAAGGGGAAAAAAACCTCATTCTGTCAAACCTGAGGGGTTGGAATCCACCCAAGAGCTTTGCTTTGTGCCTGGGAATTCCTGGAGCTGGGAATTCCTGGAGCTGGGAATTCCTGGAGCTGGGAATTCCCCCCTCACCTTTCCCTGCTCTTTCCTTTCCCAGGAGATTGGATCCATTATGACCAGAACAGGAACGAGCAGAAGAGGAGCTCAGCCAGTGAGTGACAGCAGATACCTGTCCCTTGTCCCCCTCCCTGCCTCTGGGGACAGCAGTGACAGCCCCTCTGCTCCCTCCCCAGGTGTGAAGAAGAGGAAGCCAGCCCTCAGCATCCTGGAGGAAGAGGGGCTGCAGAGCAAAAAGCAGAAAACTGGTGGCACTGCAGGTGGGAAAGAAGTTGCCTGGGGTTGGTTTTGTGTCCTGTGCTTGAAACCCAGCTGGCTTTTCCAAGGATTTTTCCCTGTGGAATGGTCCAGGCGTGGGGAGGAGCAGCTGGGAATGTGTCTGGTGGGAAAGGAGCTGGGGGTGAGGGTTGGACATGAGCCAGGGGTGGCCAAGGAGGTCCCAGCAGTGCCACAGGGCCAGGATGGTGATTGTCCCCTGTGCTGAGGCTCCTCCAGCCCTGGGGCAGCTTTGGGTTCCTCACAAGGACATGGAGGGTGTCCAGGGAAGGGAGTGGGGTTGGGAAAGGGGCTGGAGCAGCTGAGGGGGCTGGGGAAGGGAATGGAGCCCCAGGAGGGGCTGAGGGGGTTGGGGAAGGGAATGGAGAATTCCTGAGGGAGCTGGGGAAGGGTCTGGAACCTTAGGATGGGCTGAGGGAGCTGGGGAAGGGAATGGAGCCCCAGGAGGGGCTGAGGGAGCTGGGGAAGGGAATGGAGCCCCAGGAGGGGCTGAGGGAGCTGGGAAGGGAATGGAGCCCCAGGAGGGGCTGAGGGAGCTGGGGAAGGGGCTCAGCCTGGAGAAAAGGAGGCTCAGAGGAGACCTTGTGGCTCTGCACAACTCCCTGACAGGAGGGGACAGCCGGAGATGGATTTGGGGTTTTATCCCAGGGAACAGGGACAGGAGGAGAGGGAACAGCCTCAGGCTGGCCCAGGGCAGGTTCAGGATGGATTTGGGGGAAAACCCAACATTTTTCAGATGAAATGGGAGCCAAAAGCTTGACAGACAAGGAGCTGATGATGGTGGCCAAGCAGCTGGGCCGGCACTGGAGGGAAATCGCCATCGAGTGCCTGCAGATGGAGATGAAGGACATCGAGGACATCAGGGCCATGGAGGAGGAGGTGAACATGCAGAAATTCCTGGTGCTGAGGAAATGGAGAGACAGGGAACAGGGCAATGGAACTGCAGAGGCCCTGCAGAGCAGCCTGGGGGAAAGAGCCACCTACGAGATCCTGCAGACACTGCAAGGTACCATCAGCTCCTGGGCACTGAGCCCAGCCCTGTTCCTGCTGGGTTTGGGGGATTCCAGCAGGGAATTCACCAAATCCCCACTGTGTTCTTTGTTATGAAGGTTAAAACTGTCTCAAATTCCACTTTCAGCAGTGACTTTGTGTTTTGTGGTGATTTTATTCCTCCCTTCAGGGGCTGATAGAAAATGAAGAATGTTTTTGCTCTGAGTGTGGGGAGCACTCCCAGCATGACCCAGGTGTCCAAACTTGGGGTTCCCTGGAAGTTCTAACAGGACATGTTTGGGTCTTTATTTCAGGAATGGTTAATTAATGGTTAATTAATTAATCACCTTCCCTGATGATTTTGTGGTTCCATCCCATGTGGGGATGGATTTCCCAAGGGAGCTCCCCCTCCTTTCCGTGGAGTTCTTATGTTCAGTTCACCTTCTACAAATCCAAATTATTCAAGGGGCTGGGAATTATCCCTGCCCATGGCAGGGGTTGGAATTAAATGACCTTTAATGTCTTTTCCAACCCAAACCATTCCATAATTTTATGAACTCAGCCAGCCAAAAAGGAATTGTCCTCAAAAATTAAATGTTTTTTGGTTTGGTTTGGTTTTTTTTTCAACAGCAAAACTTTGTTCTTTTTTAATTTGTTAATTTAGGACAAAAGGAAATGTCTTCAGGTTGTACCAGGGGAGGTTTAGATTGGATATTTGGAATATTCCTTCTTGGAAAAGGCTGTCCAGGCCTGGCACAGTCACATCCCTGGAGGGATTTATCATATGTGTGGATGTGGCACTTGGGGACACGGGGCACTGATGGCCTTGGCAATGCTGGGGGAATGGTAGGACTGGATGATTTTAATTCCATAAATCTTAATTCCATGATTAATTCTCCCTGGAAACAACCTGGCTGGAAAAAGTGGAGAGCTCTTCCTTGACAGACTCTGTGCCACAGCCTTGTGCTGCCTCAGGGTTGGAGGTTTAATCCATTTATTTTTCAACTTAGAGAATTTGAATTTAAAAATCTTTCAGTTTGAGTCTTGCAGGAACTTGCAGATATCCCATCATCCAGGTGTGTTTTTTCCCTCTTCCTGCAGGTTTCTCAGCTCAGAGCTGAGCCAGCTGGAAGGAGGAGGAGGAGGAAGAGGAGGTGGGAGCTTCCCCATCCAACCATTCTGCTCCCCTGGGATCCTGCTGGAATTCAGGAATGTTCAGGCAGGATCCTCCAGAGAAATGGAATTCCTCCGGGAATGGAATTTTGGGTGGATAAAAGCCATTTCCCAGACTTTTCAGGAGAGGTGGATCCTGGATTTCCAGGCTTCACCCACAGGGAAAAGCCACTCTGGAAAGACACAAACACTGGAAAAAAAAAAAACACTTTATCTTTTTCATCACCTGGAAAAGATTTTTTATTTCCATCAGGGAAAAACAGGGAGAAGAATTCCCCTGAAAACTTTAAAACAGGGAGAAGAATTCTCCTGGAAACTTTAAAACAGGGAGAAGAATTCTCCTGGAAACTTTAAAACAGGGAGAAGAATTCTCCTGGAAACTTTCACCCCCTTCCAAAAAAAGCCACTGAACTGCCAGAATCGTGAGGTGCTTTGGATTTTTCGTGGATCAGGGAAGAATAATTCTAAACTTGCACCAGATTCCTTTCCAGAATCACTGTATATATATGGAATTATGGTATAGATCCTGTACATCCAGTCCTTGGTTCTGCTTCCTGAAATTCCCAAAGATGGGAACACCACTCTAAACTCCAGGCAGCTCTGAATTTCCCCATGGAATTTCTTCTCCCCCTTATTTTCTGTATAGTTTTTCTCCATTTTTTTTAATGTTGTTTAATACTTTTTTTTTGTATGAGAAACTTTTTATACTTTTTTTTTTTTTTTTTTTAACTTGATTTATTCAATTTTGAATAGAATTTAGGTGCTTAAAATGTGAGGAGCTGAAATCCCTGTGCTGCAGGATTGGAAGAAAAATTGGGAAGAATGGAATTTGCAGAAGAGAGGAGTGACCAGATCCAGGATTGTCTTGTTTTTAAGGCCGTGGGATACTTGGGATCATCTTCCTCTGTGTATGTTTGGGAAAGGAGAACATACTTTTTAAAAAATAAGGATTAAACAGGAAAAATTTCCATTATTTCCATCTGAATTTTGATGTTTGTTTTAGTTGGATGAAGTGCTGGGGAGTTGTTGATGAGGAGGATGGAATTGTTCCTCAGCCTCTGGAGGTGGCGCCAAAGGCATCCAAGGGGTTTTTTTGGGATGGAGATCCCAAAATATCTCATCTCTGATAGGGACAGGGACTTTTTCCCTATCCCAGGTTTTTCCAAGAGGGAAATTTGGATTTTAAACCACACCAATTCCAGGCAGGTGCCTTCCCATGCCAGCAATATCCAAAGTATTTCCAAGGATTCACGTTGGATCACAAAGGACAAAAAAAATCTCCCATGATTTTGAAGGAAACTTTGATTTTATTAGGCAATAAATAGGGAATATCATAAATAAAACAGGGACCAGCATGGACTCAGGGAATAGAATGGAACATGTAAATGAAGGAATATCATCATAAATAAATCAGGGAATATAATAATAAATAAATCAAGGAATATTGTCATAAATCATGGACTAGAATGGAATCTCAAATAAATCAAGGAATATCATCCCAAATGGGGGAATAGAATGGAATACTATCATAAATAAATCAGGGAACAGAACAGAATATCAGCCTAAATAAATCATGGAATAGAATTTCCTGAATTGGAAGGGGTCCCCAAGAACAGGGATTATCATAAATAGCTCCCAATCCCTGAGAAATCAGCAGGATAAATACAGATAAATCAGAGTTAGGAACATTTTGGTGCTCAGCTGCAGCTGAAATTCCAAAAAACCTGGGAGTTTAACACGGTTTAAAAGGCACAAATCCCTAAAAACAAATTGTGGGAATATTATGGAGTGCTTGGTGGGTGTTGATCCTGCTGTTTTCCCTCTGGGATCTCCTGGGATTCAGAGGGAGCTGATCCTGCTGTTTTCCTTCTGGGATCTCCCAGGATTCAGAGGGAGCTGATCCTGCTGCTTTCCCTCTGGAATTCCTGGGATTCCCAGAATTTGGAGGGAGCCGAAGAAGCTGATTCTGCTGTTTTCCTTTTGGGATTCCCGGGATTCAGAGGAAACTGATCCTGCTGTTTTCCTTCTGGGATTCCCGGGATTCAGAGGGAGCTGAGGAAGCTGATCCTGCTGTTTTCCCTCTGGGATCTCCTGGGATTCCGAGGGAGCTGAGGAAGCGGATTCCCAGGATTCCTGGAATTCAGAGGGAGCTGTGGAAGCTGATCCTGCTGTTTTCCTTTTGGGATCTCCCGGGATTCCCGGGATTCAGAGGGAGCTGATCCTGCTGTTTTCCCTCCAGGATTCCTGGGATTCAGAGGAAACTGATCCTGCTGTTTTCCTTCTGGGCTTCCCGGGATTCAGAGGGAGCTGAGGAAGCGGATTCCCGGGATTCCTGGGATTCAGAGGGCGCTGAGGAAGCGGATTCCCGGGATTCCTAGGATTCAGAGGGAGCTGAGGGAGCTGATTCTGCTGTTTTCCTTTTGGGATCTCCCGGGATTCGCAGGATTCAGACGGAGCTGAGGGAGCTGATCCTGCTGTTTTCCATGTGGGATTCCTGGGATTCAGGGGGAGCCGAGGAAGCGGATTCCCAGGATACCTGGGATTCAGAGGGAGCTGATCCTGCTGTTTTCCTTCTGGGATCTCCTGGGATTCAGGGGGAGCTGAGGAAGCTGATCCTGCTGTTTTCCTTGTGGGATGTCCCGGGATTCAGAAGGAGCTGAGGAAGCTGATCCTGCTGTTTTCCTTTTGGGATCTCCGAGGATTCCCGGGACTCGGAGGGAGCTGAGGAAGCTCATCCTGCTGCTTTCCCTCTGGAATTCCCAGGATTCCCAGGATTTGGAGGGAGCTGAGGAAGCTGATCCTTCTGTTTTCCCTCCGGGATTCCCGGGATTTAGAGGGAGCTGAGGAAACGGATTCCCGGGATTTCTGGGATTCAGAGGGAGCTGCTCCTGCTGTTTTCCCTCTGGGATTCCCGGGAATCAGAGGGAGCTGAGGAAGCTGATTCTGTTGTTTTCCTTTTGGGATCTCCCGGGATTCAGAGGGAGCTGAGGAAGCGGATTCCCGGGATTCAGAGGGAGCTGAGGGAGCTGATCCCGCTGTTTTCCTTTTGGGATCTCTCGGGATCTCCCGGGATGTCCCGGGATTCAGAGGGAGCCGAGGAAGTTCAGCATCCTGCTGATGGTGACGCTGCGGACGCGGAACGCCAGGAGGGCACTGCAGAGCCGCATCCGCTCCGCGAACGGCGTCCAGCCCAGCCCCGGGGGCGATCCCGGGGACGATCCCGGGGACGATCCCGGGGACGATCCCGGGGGCGATCCCGGGGACGATCCCGGGGACGATCCCGGGGATCCCAACGGCGCCTCCGGATCCTTCCCGCTGCAATTGCGCAGGGCCTGCCCAAGGTTAGGAAAAAAAATTCCTTGGATTTTTCTTCCCCCTTTCAGGGGTGAACGGCAAGACCGGGATGTAAGGATGGGTCAAAGGAAAAAAATTTGGGATGTTTGATTTATCGGGAATAGAGTGAGGGAAGGATTTGGGATATTTATCATGAATAGAGTGAGGAGAAAATTGGAAATATTCAATTTATCATTAATAGAGTGAGGGAAAAAATTGGGATGTTTAATTTGTCATTAATAGAGTGAGGGAAAAATTGTCAATATTTAATTTATCATCAATAGAGTGAGGACAGAATTTGGGATATTTAATAATATAGTAATGGAAAAATTGGCAATATTTAATTTATCATCAATAGAGTGAGGACAGAATTTGGGATATTTGATAATATAGTAAGGGAAAAATTAGCAATATTTAATTTATCATCAATAGAGTGAAGGAAAATTTTTGGATATTTAATTTGTCATTAATAGAAAATAGAGGGAAAAAATTTGGATCTTAATAGAGTGAAATTGAATATTGCCAATTTTTCCCTGTCTGGAATAGAGTGAGGAAAGAATTTGTGATATTTGACTTATCATTAATATACTAAGGGGAAAATTGGCAATATTTAATTTATCAGGAATAGAACGAGGAAAGAAGTTGGGCTATTTAATTTATCATTAATATAGCAAGGGAAAATTTTGCAGTATTTAATTTATTGTGAATAGAGTGAGAGAAAAATTGGAAATATTCGATTTACCATGAATAGAGTGAGGGAAAAATTTGGGATGTTTAATTTGTCATTAATAGAGTGAGGGAGAAATTGTCAATATTTAATTTATCATCAATAGAGTGAAGGAAAAAATTGGGATATTTAATTTATCATTAATAGAAAATAGAGGGAAAAAATTTGGATCTTAATAGAATAAAATTAAATATTGCAATTTTTTTCCTATCTGAAATAGAGTGAGGAAAGAATTTGGGATATTTAACAATATAGTAATGGAAAAATTGGCAATATTTAATTTATCAGGAATAGAGTGAGGGAAAAATTTAGGATATTTAATTTATCATTAATAGATTGAGGAAAGAATTTGTGATATTTGGCTTATCATTAATATACCAAGGGGAAAATAGGCAATATTTAATTCATCAGAAATAGAGTGAGGGAAAAAATTGGGATGCTTAATTTATCATGCATAGAGTGAGGAAGGAACTTGGGATATTTAATTTATCATTAATATAGTAAGGGAAAAAACTGCAATATTTAATTTATTGTGAATAGAGTGAGAGAAAAATTGGAAATATTTAATTTTTCATTAATAGACTGAGGGAAGAATTTGGGATAATTATCGTAAATAGAGTGAGGGAAAAATTGGAAATACTTAATTTGTCATTAATAAGGTACATTTTGAAGTATTTAATGGCATCAAAAATAGACCAAAAATTAGAATTGAAATATTTAATTTACCCTGAATAGGGAAATTATGGAAATATTTAATTTTTGCATTAATAGACTGAGGATAAAGTATTTAATGCTTTATAAATGTGTTTATTAATGCTGTCATTAATAAGGTAAATATTGAAATATTTTGTGTATAATAAATAGACTGGAGGCAAATTTTGAAATATTTATCAGGAATAGCTTGAGGGTAAAATTTGAAATATTTAATTAATAAGGTAATTAAATATTTAATTAATAAGGTAAATTTATAAATATTTAATGATTGCATGAATACACTGAGAGTAAAATTTGAAAGAATTATATCATTAATAAGGTGAATTTTCCAATATTTAATGATAGCATTAAAAGACTCAGGATACAATTTGAAGTATTTAATGACAGCATTAATAGGGTACACTTTGAAATATTTATTTTTACCCTGAATAGATTGAGGATGAAATTGGAAATATTTAATTGATCTTTAATAAGGTAAATTTTGTAATATTTCACTACTGCATTAATAGACTGAGGATAAAATTTGAAATATTGAATCTTAGCATTAATAAGGTAAATTTTGAAATATCTCACAATTGCATTAATAGAGTGAGGATAAAATTTGAAATACTGAATCTTATCATTAATAAGGTAAATTTTGAAATATTTCACTACTGCATTAATAGACTGAGGATAAAATTGGAAATATTTAATTGATCTTTAATAAGGTAAATTTTGAAATATTTCACTATTGCATTGATAGACTGAGGGTAAAATTGGAATTATTTAATTGATCATTAATAAGGTAAATTTTGAAATATCTCACAATGGAGTGAGGATGAAATTTGAAATACTGAATCTTAGCATTAATAAGGTAAATTTTGAAATATTTCACAATTGCATTAATAGACTGAGGGTAAAATTGGAAATACTAAATTGATCATGAATAAGGTAAATTTTGAAATGTCTCACAATGGAGTGAGGATAAAATTTGAAATACTGAATCTTTAATAAGGTAAATTTTGAAATATCTCACAATGGAGTGAGGATAAAATTTGAAATACTGCATCTTAGCATTAATAAGGTAAATTTTGAAATATTTCACTATTGTATTAATGGAGTGAAGATAAAATTTGAAATACTGAATCTTAGCATTAATAAGGTAAAAAATTCAAATATTTCCTGATTGCATGTATAGACTGAGGCTAAAATTCCCTTTATCAACCTTTAATCCATCCTGTGTCACATCCAGTGCACCGGCTCTGTTATATTTCAATATCTGGAGGAGAAATGGAATTTTTTCTTCCCTATTTCCTGGATTTTGGAGGAATTTGGGGCAGGAATCCTCACCTCCATCAGCGCATCCAGAGCCACCAGCAGCTGGGGATCCTCCAGGGTGCTCAGGTGGGGTCTGTAGGCTCTCAGATCCTCAGAGATTCCCTGCAGGCATTTTCCCTGGGAAAAAAAACAGGGAATTGTCAGGAAATGTGGGAATTGCTGCTGCTTTAAACACACAAGGAGAAAAAAAAGAGAATTTTTTCTGGGAAATTTCCATTTACCTCATCAAAAGTTGATCTTTCCAGGACTGGGCAATTTCCAGGCTGCAAATTAAACAAGAAATAAGATTTGGGGTTTAATGGGGAGTGTGGGTTAGAGATATTCCACGAAACTATGAGGTAAAATTGAAATTTTATCTCTATTTTCTGTCTGTTTTACCCCTGGATCCTGAGCTGTGCAGGCTGTGATGGTGTTGATTTGGTTCTCAGTGATGTCCTTCAGATCCACCTCCTCAAAGGTGCAGTTAAATCCCAGGATGTCATGTTCCTGTGGGGGAAAAGGGAATAAAAAAAGGCTCCTTGACATATTCATGATGCAATTTATATTTTTTATTTTTATATATTTTATATTTTTTATATATATTATATTTTATTTATATGTTTTTTTAATTTATATATATTTATTTGTAAATACACACAATAATTTCGTTTATCTCAGCTGCCTGTGCTTAGATAAATCCCAGGAATGAGGCTCTGTGAGGATGGTGGTTAAATGTGAAATTCAGGAAATAGATTGGGAATAATCCCAGGTTTTGCATGGATTTGTTTGAGATTTTATTGGGAATTGCTCTTCCTCCGTGGCTTTAAATTCTTGTCAGACGTGGAATTTGTGGAGAAATTTATGGCAGGAGAGTTTCAAATGGAAATGTTCTCTTAGAAAAATAGCAAATGCAGTGTGGGGAACAGCTCCTGTTTGGTGCTGGGGCTTTTTTGGGGTTCTCTGCCATGAAGGGTGCAAAAACAGCAGGGAAATTTAGCAAAAAAAGGGAAAAGGAGGAGCAAAGCCCTGTCCTGAGGGGCTGATCAGGGCAGGGGGAGAGCAGAGAGCAGGGAGGGAGGGGTAAAGGGAGACTCTGGGGAGTGTCACCCTCCTGGGGACATCCCTGACACCTTGGGGACATCACTGACATCCTGAGGACATCCCTGATATTCTGAGGACCATAATTGACATCCTGAGGACATCACTGCCACCTTGGGGACCATCCCTGACATCCTGGGGACATCCCTGACACTCTGGGGACATCATTGACTTCCGGAGGACATCACTGATCCCTGGGAACATCCCTGCCACCTTGAGGACACCCCTGCCACCTTGGGGACCACCACTGACACCTTGAGGACATCCCTGACATCCTGGGGACATCACTGCCACCTTGGGGACCATCCTTGACATCCTGGGGACATCCCTGCCACCTTGGGGACCATCCCTGACCCCTGGGGACAGATCTGCCACCTCAGTCTGTCATCCCTGACATCCTGGGGTCACCACTGACACCTTGGGGACATCACTGCCCTCCTGGGGACATTACTGCCCTCCTGGGGACCACCACTGACATCCTGGGGACAAAAACTTCCAGCGATTCTTGGTTTGGTGTCACCCCTGCCCCATCCCCGCCCTCCTGGGTACCACAATTCCCCCATCCCTGCCTGGCTTGGTGCCATCCCCACCCTCCCGGGTGTCACCCTTGCCCCATCCCCGCTCCCCGACATCCTGCCCGTCCCGTCCCGATCCCCGCAGACCTTCAGGCGGTGCAGGGAGGAGTTGGCGGCCTCCAGCAGCTCCCAGGAGTGGTTGAGGCACTGGGCCAGGGGGTGGCCGTGTCGGGCCGGGGTGGGCAGTGCCCGGCCCGGGGTGGGCAGTGCCCGGGCCGGGGGCAGCAGCAGCAGCAGCGCCAGGTACAGCAATGCCCGCCCGGGGCCGCCAGCTACCCGCCCGCTCCCGGTGCCATTCCCGGCGTCATTCCCGGTGTTATTCCCGACGTTCCTGGAGCCGCTCCCGGTGCTGCTCCCGGTGCTGCTGCCGGTGCCGTTCCCGGTGCCGTTCCCGGTGCCGTTCCCGGTGCCGTTCCCGGTGCCCGCTGAGCTCCCAGTGCCGTTCCCGGTGCCCGCTGAGCTCCCGGTGCCGCTCCCGGTGCTGTCCCCGGTCCCCCCGGGGCTGCTCCCGCCATGTCCCCGGGCGAGTGACACAAGTGACAGCCGGGACTCGCTGCCGTGCCCAGGTAAGGACGGACCGGGACCCCCGGGGGGGCTCCGCGGGCTCTCCCGGTTCCTCCGGAGCTCTGCCCCGACGGCGGAGCGGCGGGACCCCGGTACGGGGAGGGGGTTTGAGGGGCCGGGAGTGCGGGGAGAGGGGCGGGAGCTGCCCCCGGTACCCGGTGGGGATGGAACCGCGGTCCCGGGACCGGGCGGGGACACCGGGTGACCCCCGGGGGCTGAGGATGGTGGTGAAGGAGGCGATTCCCTCTTTGTGTCATTTCTTTCCGTTTTGTTTTGGGGTTTTTTTTAAAATCAATATTCTGCAGAAAGAAAGACTAAATCCCCTTGAAAAATACCAGCGGGATTTCCAAAGGGGGAACTTCGCCCTGGAAACGCCGGGCGGGGCAGGAACGCGGGGCTCCCCTCGAGAAGGGAACCCCAAACCCGGGGATTTCCTGCCGGGGATGGATCCCGGTCCTCGGGAGCAGCGAGGAGAGGGAGAATCCCCGAGGATGGGGGGAAAGGGACACGTGGCTGCAGCCTGGGGGGGATTTTGGGGCAGATCTGGGGCGTTTTGGGGCAGATCTGGGGCGTTTTGGGGCAGATCTGGGGCGTTTTGGGGCAGATCTGGAGCATTTTAGGGCAGATCTGGGGCGTTTTAGGGCAGATCTGGAGCGTTTTGGGGCAGATGTGGCACGTTTTAGGGCAGATCTGGCGCGTTTTAGGGCAGATCTGGGGCGTTTTGGGGCAAATCCGCAGCATTTTGGGGCTGATCTCAACGGGACCATCCCCTCATCCCACCGGAGGGATTTGGAGCCAGCCAGACTCATCCCCTCACCCCAAAAACGACCCTTCCCCGCCCTCACCCACCCGATTTCCCATCCTGCGCCAGGAGTTAATTGGGGCTGCGTGCTCCTTTGGGGATAGGACAGCAATTAACACCCTAATCCCGCCCGGGAGCCCCATCACGCATATTAAAAGCGGGATTTTCCACCCTGGGATGGTCGGGGGAAGAACGGAGCCGCACTTCCAGCAAAGCTGCTTAGGGGCTAAAGCTTTATGGAATGAGTCAGGGACGCTGATGGGATTTAGGGGCGCTGATTAACGGGGACCCGGCGCTGCCACCGAGGGCAGAGGAGGATCCGGGGAGAGGAAAATCTCGGGTAGGGAATTCCCAGCTCCCTTTTGTCACCTCCCGATGTGGCAGAAGGGATCCAGGAGTGGGGATAAGCCCGAAATGGGATGGTTGGAAGCGCTGGGGAAGTTGCTGGAGCTCGGGGAGAGGCGGTAGCGGCTCCCAAATGAAATCCACTGGAAACTGGGAGGGAAATAGGTGGGGAAAAGGAATCTGTAGGTGCTGGGAGTGGGCAGAGAGCTGCTGGTGCGTCTGGAGGGAGATTTTCCCAGCGAGCTGAGGATTTCCTGTCGATCTAGGACATGAAAGAAAGACTCTGAATATTTCAGAAGCAAAGAGCATAGAAGAAAAAGGCTTTGTTTTCTAATTCTTACTATCTTTTATAAGGTACTTTTATACCTAAGTCTAAAAAAAAGTAGGTAGTTTTTTTACCCACTTTTTATAAGCTAAGATTTATTCTGATACAGACCGAACATGATTGTTGACACCTCTCTAATCTCATTAATTAACTAAAGAAACAGCAAAACACCACCTAGAAAAGAATCATTTTGAGAAAATACAGTTGTTTGTTTGCCAAGACTGTTTTGAGAAGAAACTTTCTTGAGAAACTTTTTTGGGGAAAAAAAAAGTTAGCAGCTTCTTTTAAGCTAAAAACCTCTCAGACCCTCATTTCCCCCTCTGGAATCCTTTCCCACATCCCTGTCCGTCCCTTGCAGAGCTCGGGGATGCCCCAGACCTGCTCCAAACCCTCGGAGATGGCCGAGCTGGTCAGCAGCCAGGCCTGGATGGACCAAACCCCCGGAGCCAAGGCCGAGCTGAAGGACAGTGACACCAGGAGTGTCCCCTTCGGGCTGGCCCTGCCCCAGCAGCACGACAGCGTGGAGGAGGAGGAGGAGGAGGAAGAGGAAGAAGAGGAAGGTGAGAAGCCCAAGAGGAGGGGCCCGAAGAAGAAGAAGATGACCAAGGCCAGGCTGGAGAGGTTCCGGGCCCGCAGGGTCAAGGCCAACGCCCGGGAACGCACGAGGATGCACGGGCTGAACGACGCCCTGGACAACCTGCGCAGGGTCATGCCCTGCTACTCCAAAACGCAGAAACTCTCCAAGATCGAGACGCTGCGCCTGGCCAGGAACTACATCTGGGCCCTGTCCGAGGTGCTGGAGACGGGCCAGACGCCCGAGGGGAAGAATTTCGTGGAGATGCTCTGCAAGGGGCTGTCACAACCCACCAGCAACCTGGTGGCCGGATGCCTGCAGCTGGGCCCGCAGCCCCTGTTCCTGGAGAAGCACGAGGAGAAAGCTCCGGGCTGTGAGTCAGCCCTGCCTGGCCACTCTTTTGGCTACCAGGGGCTCCCCAGCCCTCCTTACGGCTCCATGGAGTCCCACCTGCTGCACCTGAAGCCTCCAGCCTTCAAGAGTTTGGTGGAGGCTTCTTTTGGGGGCCACCCCTCGGACTGCTCCACGCCGCCCTACGAGGGGCCGCTGACGCCGCCCCTGAGCATCAGCGGGAATTTCTCCCTGAAGCAGGACGGGTCTCCAGAGCTGGAGAAATCCTTCCCCTTCGTGGCTCAGCACTACCCCTCTGTCAGCCTGGCCGGAGCCCACGGGCACGGCTCGGCCTTCCCGGGCCCCGTGGGGCGTTACGAGATCCCGCTGGACGTGGGCTACGAGTCCTTCCCGCCCCACGTGGCCACAGCCCAGCTCGGGGCCATCTTCAACGAGTAAATCTGGGTTTGGGGTGGGGGAAATGGGGCCATCTTCAACGAGTAAATCTGGGTTTGGGGTGGGGGAAATGGGGGCTGGAGTCGTTTCCCCGGGATGGACACGGCTGGAGGGAGGTGGGTGAGGGATCCTGACCGTCTCTGAGGGTGGCTGGTGTCACCACGCTGCTGGCCCAGATGTCCCCAGGAGCTGCTGAGTGGTCACTGCTGTGTCCCCCAGAGATGTTTCTGCCTCCAGGGTGCCCATCCTGACACCAAATCCAGCCCCTGGGTCATCCATGGCCGAGGTGGCTCCTGTCACTGTCCCTTCCTTGTCCTTGTCAGCCCCTCCTGCTCCTTGGGGTGACCAGAGTCCTTTCCCCATGCTCTGGGTGAATTCCCAGTCTGGGAAATTTGAGCACCCAACAGAGCTCCCCACCCCTGGGGGAATTTCCTTCTCCCGTCAGGGATGGAGGCACAGTGTCCAGGGTGGAGGGACAGTGTCCAGGGTGGAGGGACAGTGTCCAGGGTGTCCAGGGATGGAGGGACAGTGTCCAAGGATGGAGGGACAGCGTCCAAGGATGGAGGGACAGTGTCCAGGGACAGAGGGACAGTGTCCAGGGATGGAGGGACAGTGTCCAGGGTGTCCAGGGACGGAGGGACAATGTCCAGGGTGGAGGGACAGTGTCCAAGGTGTCCAGGGATGGAGGGACAGTGTCCAGGGTGGAGGGACACTGTCCAGGGACAGAGGGACAGTGTCGGTGTCCAGGGTGGAGGGACAATGTCCAGGGTGGAGGGACAGTGTCCAGGGTGTCCAGGGATGGAGGCACAGTGTCCAGGGTGGAGGGACAGTGCCCAGGGGTGGAGGGACAGGATCCAGGGACAGTGTTCCATCACCCAGGGACAGTGTCCAGGGATGGAGGGACAGTGTCCAGGATGTCCAGGGGTGGAGGCACAGGATCCAGGGACGGTGGCCCATCACCCAGGGACGGTGTCCCATCACCCAGGGTCGGTGGCCCATCACCCAGGGTCAGTGGCCCATCACCCAGGGTCAGTGGCCCATTGCCCTGGGACAGTGTTCCATCACCCAGGGTCAGTGGCCCATCACCCAGGGACGGTGTTCCATCACTCGGGGACAGAGTTCCGTCACCCGGGAACAGTGGCCCACTGCCCTGGGATGGTGGCCCACCATCCATGGACATCCCAGCCCTTGTCCCCGGGGTCACCACCGCCCATCCAGGCCCTCCCAAACCTCAACCTCCCCCCTGTGCCCACAACAGACCCGAAACCTCGGCTGGGATCCCCCTGATCCTCCCCTGAATCCCAACTGGAACAGGATCCACTCATCCCCTCTCCCCTCCGGGGCCTCGTCTCCATTCCCTGATTTATTTATCAATTGCTGTGTGTGAGGGGAGGGGTTTTCCTAATTCCTAATTTATTTCCTCCCATTTCCCACAGAAACCTGGGATGTTCCAAAGGTTTTTCCAGGCTCGTAGTGGGAATTCCCTTCCCAGAGCTGTTGTTGGGTTTTTTTGCCGTGCTGGTGCTCCAGGGTTATTTATTAGCCATTATTTATTTAATTTATTTCACTCCCCTCACCCTCACCACCTATTTTTTTTTTTCCTGGTGATTAAAAAAAAAAAATTATTTTTTAAAATCAGTGTTTCCATATTTAATGCCAAACTCTGCATTTAATGGATTTATTTGGGAAGAGGACCCTGCCAACAGCATTTTGAGACGAGCAATAACTTTTAAATGCTATGCAACAAAATTTTTTGGGTTTGTTTGTTTGTTCATTTTGGTTTGTTTTTCAAAGAAAATCCAGACAACTATTTTTGATGTCCCACCGGCCTCGTGAGCCCTCGTTGGCCAAATCTCCCTGGTTTTGTATAAAATTTGGGAATTTGGAGGCGACTGGAGGTCCCTGCCCAGCCCCAGGCCTTGGGGCTTCTTCCCTTTTGTACTGAAAATGTTTTATCCTTTTGTAAAAAGAGCAGATTTGGGGTTTTTAGCTGGAATAAAGTCGTGGTCTTGTTTGAAGCAGCTTGGCCCCGGGGCTGTTGTGTCCTTTTTTGGGGGGTCTGGGGTGAGGGTTGGGGGGCTGCCAGAGGATCTGAGCCCCCCGTGCTGGGCTCCAGATGGGATCCCTGAGCTTGGGGTGGGGCTCTGGGGGTACTGGGGGGATTTGGGGAGCTGGAAATGGGGTCACAGGACAGATTTGGGGTCCCAGGAATGGGGCAGAGCAGAGCCCTGGGGTCACAGGACAGATTTGGGGTCCCGGGAACTGGGGTACAGGACAGCACCGGGGGATTTGGGGCAGCAGGAAATGGGGTGACAGGTCTGATTTGGGGTCCCAGGGGGCAGAGCAGAGCCCTGGGGGTACTGGGGGGATTTGGGGTACTGTAAATGGGGCAGAGCCCAGCCCTGGGGTCACAGGACACATTTGGGGTCCCAGGAATGAGGTCAGAACAGAGCCCTGGGGGTACTGGGGGGATTTGGGGTACCAGGAACTGGGGTACAGCACAGCACTGGGGGATTTGGGGTACTGGAAATGGGGCAGAGCAGAGTCCTGGGGTCGCAGGAGAGATTTGGGGTCCCAGGAACTGGGGTATAGGACAATACCAGGGGATTTGGGGTACTGGAATGGGGTCAGAGTGCCCTGGGGGTACTGGGGGGATTTGGGGTACCGGAATGGGGTCCAGGACAGTCTTGGGGTCCCAGGAACTGGGGTACAGCACAGCACTGGGGGATTTGGGGGACCCGGGATGTGTCCCAAGTGCCCCACGCAGGGACACAGGGCCACACCCAGGGAGGGGCCACACCCAGGGAGGGGGACACACCCAGGGAGGGGACACGCGGCCGTCCTGACTTCACCCCATCTCCTCCCCCTCATCATCCTCGGCTCCCCCCCCTCCCCGCGTGTCCCCCGGCGTGGGGACAGCGCTCCACGTGTCCCCCCGCTCCCCGCGTGTCCCCCGGCGTGGGGACCCCGCTCCACGTATCCCCCCCCAGCCTCGAGTGTCACCTCGCGTGGGGACCCCGCTCCACGTGTCGCTGTCACTGTCGCTGTCCCCTGACATGGGGACCCCGCTCCACGTGTCGCTGTCGCTGTCCCCTGACATGGGGACCCCGCTCCACGTGTCCCCCCGCTCCCCGAGTGTCCCCCAGCGTGGGGACCCCGCTCCAAGTGTACCCCCCCTCCCCGCGCGTCCCCCGGCGTGGGG
>JBBMKD010000013.1:1568720-1586405 GCA_037834095.1 Argya squamiceps | reverse complement strand
TGCAACGAGTGGAGAGAGCCATGAGAGGGTCCCGGACCCCCACCCGGCCCTTTGCAGGGGTGGCTGTCCCCACAGGGCACAGGGATGCCCACAGGGTGTCCCATGGCTCACAGTGCAGGTGGAAACTGGGACACGGCAGCTCCAGGCAGTCCTGGGCACCCAACAGAGCAGCATCATGAGGGGGACTCACCTCCTATGGAGTCCATGTCCGAGTCGGAGACGTGGGTGATGGAGAACCGGGACACCGGGGCAGGTGACACCGTGAACCGGGAGAACTGGATGGGCAGCACCTGTTTCTGCGCCGGCACCAGGGCAGGCACGGCCGCGGGGGGCTCCGCCGGCGTCCCCGGCAGCGAGGCCACCAGGGACGGCTTCACTGGCATCAGGGGGAAGTCGTCGTCCCACTCGAAGCCACCGCCTGGGATACAAAGTGAGGGGGCTGAGCCCACTGTGAGGGTTCCACCAACCTCTGACCACATCACCCCATAACTGGCCCCCCATCATCCTATAACCACTGTCCCCACGACCCTATAACTGCCTCCCCATCATCCCACACCCGCTGCCCTCCCCACCAGCCCACAATCACCAGCCCCACGAGCTGCTGGTCTCTTACTCTCTTCCGAGGCGTTACCGTCCGAAGAGTCGTCGGAGGCTCCGAGCCTGTCCGTGGGGCTGGGGGGGCTGCCACTGGCAGGGGGCTGCCCCGAAGGCGAGGGGGGCTGCCCCGAAGGCAGGGTGGCCTCTGGGAAGCTCTGCTCAGCCAGCTCCCGCGTGGGGCTTTCCTGGGGAAACAGTGGGAAGGAACCTCACTGGGGGCTCGGCTGGAGGTGGCTCCCACCACCAAAATGCCGTGGAGCCGTGCCCAGCACCCAGCCCTGTCCTCCAGGGCACTCACCTGGTCGAAGAGGTAGATGGTCACATCGTCGTAGAAGGACACGGCCTTTTTCTTGCGCTCCAGGTCCTCGCAGAAGGACTCGGACAGCAGGCTGGGCATCTTGAGGAGGCTGCGCAGGTTCCGGCCGCTCTGGCTCTCGGCCACCACGATGGGCACGGCCGCCGGCTCCTCCTCGCTCTCCTCGCTCTGCTCCTGGATGTTGTAGCAGCGCAGCTCCTCGTCCGACTCGTCGCTGTCTTCCGTGTCCTCCTCCTCCTCCTCCGGCTCCTCGCGGCGCTCGGGGGCAGCCGGGGTCGGGGAGAGAGCCGGTGGTAATTCGCCCCCCGGGAGCAGCGTGCTGGGACCCCCTGGCGCATCGCCCACCCCAGTCCCCTCCAGGGGCAGCCCTAGCTCCCCGAGCTCCAGCGCGGGGGTGACAGTCTGTTTGTCCCCCGCTGTGGCTCCCCCAAGTCCAGGGATGCCCTCGGGCACGCGGGTCCCTCCAACAGCTGATGGCTCCCCAGGGCTCAGCAGCACCGGAGTCAAGAGGAAAGTCTTGGGGGTCACAGAGCCGGGGGGACAGGTGTCTGTGTCAGGGCGTGGGGGGCTGCCTGGCACCAGCCCCGTGCCAGCAGGGCTCTGCTCGGTGCCAGGTGCCTGGTCCGCTGAGCTCCCGGCCTCTGTCCCCACCCAGTCCCCCTCCAAAGCCACCGCCGCCGGCGTGGGCATGGCCACCACGACGCCAGGCGCTACCGGGGGGCTGCCGGGTGCCCCTGGCGGGTGCAGCGGGTCCTCTCCTCGCCCTATGTCCTGCGCAGGGGAGCGGGGACCCTCCTCTGCCTCCGGGGTGCGGGACCCATCGCTGTCCCCCTCGTCCCTGTGGCCGCGCTCGGCCTCGGCGTCGCAGTCGGAGAAATAGGCAGAGTCGCGGTAGGGGCTCTTCTCGGCCAGGCCGGGCAGCTCTGCCCCCTGGGCGCTGGGCAGCCGCGTTTCAGGTGCCGCAGCCTCACCCTCGCCCCCCGGCAGCCCCGGGGGCGGCTTCCCCAGCTGGCCGAAGGCCTCGTGCTCTCTGGGCTCGTGGGGCTCCTTAAGGACGAACTCGGGGGACTCGTTGTTCTCGGTGTCGTAGCCGCTGTCGAGCGCCCGGGCTTGGCCGGCGGGCGCGAAGGCGCCGGGGCTGAGCACCTCGCAGGAGCTGGCCGTGGAGGGGATGTCCAGCGACTCCAGCGAGTCCGGCGTCCCCACCTGCTTCTGCAGGGACCTGAGCGCCGGGGCCGCCTCCGCCCGCTCCGCTCCGTTCCAGGCGGGGCCGCTGCTGCCGTGCTCCTCTTTCTCCAAAAGGGGGGAAAAAATCCCTCAAACCCCCCCTGGACACGGGGAGATTCCTCCGGTCCCGGCGATGCTGCGACAGTCGCTGGTCCAACCCCACCCCAAGCCCCCCGGGAGCGGCCCGGCGGGGGATGGAGCGCGGCCCCGAGACACCCCAAAAAACAGCCAGCCCCAAAAAAAAGCTCCAGACACTTTCCTTGTGCCTGCTGCCTCGGGAATCCCGCACGGGAATCTCTGGGAGAGGCTGTGCCCTACATTCCCGGTTATTTTTACCTCCTGCAGGCGGCAGGGAGGGAGCGGAGCTCGGCCCCAGCGCACACCTGGCCCCGCTGGGTTTGGGGCAGGGAAAACCGGGGAAAAAAGGCCCAGACTGGATATCAGGGGAAATTCCTGCACTGAAGGGTGGGTTAAGCATGGGAAGGAGCTGCCCAGGGGCAGTGGTGGAGTCACATCCCTGGAAATGTTCAAAAACTGAGTGGATGTGGCACTTGGGAATGTGGTTGTGAGCACCGGGTGATTTTGGAGGGCTTTTCCAACCACAACACGAAGCCCAAGAACCTCATTTACAAGACTCTGGCCGTGGCTGGAGGGTGAGGACACACCAAATGCCATTTTCAATCCTTCTTTTGTCTGGGCACAGCTCATCCAAGGGGCACTAAAACACCCAGAGAGAGGACGGTGGGTTCACACCATGCCCTGGGCAGAACAGCAGAAATTCCATGCCTTCTTCTTTCTTTTCTTTCAGCAAAAAGGGATTTATCCTGCTCCTAGGCCCAGCTGTTCAGGGATTCACATGACTGAAACCCATGAACACTTGTTCAGGGCAGCTCAGATTTGATTCCCCCACACCAGATGTGCCTCTGGAAAAAAAAATAAAAAAAAGGCCTTTGTGGGATCATCACCCTGCCCCAGCTTTCCCAGCTTCCCACCAGCACAGACAGGCTGGAGCAGCTGTGGGAGGATGGCTGGAGAATCCCTGGAGTCCCTGTGCAGCTGGGGCATGGATGGAGAGAACCCCCAGATCCTCCTCCCCAGGGCTCTCTCCCCCCTGCAGCAGCAGACTTTAAAAAAAAAAAAAAAAGATGCTTCATTTAAAAAGAAAAAAATTAATATATTCTGTATAAATTTTTAAGAGAGGGTGAAGTCATCCTTGGTTTTTCCTGGATCTGAAGAGAATCCCATTCAAGCAGACATCAAAATAAAAAAAAAATCATCCAAACAAACCATCCCCACTCTGCAATTCTCTGCATAACCTTGGCTTTGTTCAGAGAAGGATCTGTGGCAAGCTAAAAGCAGCTCCATGCATTACATCAACTCAAATTCCATTGATTCTCTGCATCACAAGGAAAACTCCTAATTCTCCCCCTCATTCCCACTCAAAGCTTGGTGCCAACCTCCTCATTCCCAGGGCTGGAGTGGATGGATCCCCCCAGGAATCAACAGCTTTTCCCGTTGGAAAAATGATCCCAGAGAGAGCCACCTGCTCCCCCAGGACACAGGGCCAGCCAGGGAGGTGGAAAAGGCCAGGAATTATCCTCCACCTCTGGATTTGCTCCTCTGCTCCAGCTCCATTTGGCAGGAAGGAGGTGGGCAGGCAGGTAATGATTAAAGCTGAGAGGGATTAAAGGGAGGGAAAGGCTCCTGGCAGTTTTCCAGCTGGGTCAGCGGGGGAAGCCATGCTCTTGGATGGAGGATGAACACAGGCTGCTGCTTTCCATGCAGCCACAATCCAGTGGGAAGCTCCTGGGAGCCCCACCAGCCCCTTTCCAGCTGGGAAAACAAACCCAGGGGGTGCCTGCCCTGCCTGGTTTGCATTTCTTAATGAGGCACCTCCTAATTTAAGGGGTCTAATACCACTTGTGAGATGATCCAGATGAGTTTTCCCAAAGATTTCCGCAAAAAAAGCTTTGGACAAGGAATGTGTGGCTGGGAAACCCCTGGAGAACATCTCCAGAGGGTCTGACACAACACTGGGGTGAAACCAAACCCTTGCAGGGCTGGTCCAGGGGGATTGGGAAGGTGCTGCTCCAGACAGGGCCTGTCCTGGAGGTGAGGTGGGCACCAGGAATGAGCCAGGCCTGATTCCTGCACGTCCACAGGGCCTCAGGACACAGGGAATTCAACCCCATGGCACAGGCAGCACATCCCTGCCCATGGACACGCAGGGAAAGAAAACCCAGCTTCACCAGACACTCAAATTCCTCCAGTGAAACAATGAAATTTCCTTCATTATTCCTCCTCAGAAGGAGGAAACACCAATTCTGGGAGAAGAGAGAGAATTTCTGCCCCTGTGCTTGTGTTTTTATGATTTTTTCCCCCCATTCTTAAGCTCATGGCAGCCATCCTGCCCACGGACACGCAGGGAAAGAAAACCCAGCTTCACCAGACACTCAAATTCCTCCAGTGAAACAATGGAATTTCCTTCATTATTCCTCCTCAGAAAGAGGAAACACCAATTCTGTGGGAAAAGAGAGAATTTCTGCATCTGTCCTTGTATTTTTAGGATTTTTTTCCCCCCCATTCTTAAGCTCATGGCAGCCATCCTGCCCACGGACACACAGGGAAAGAAAACCCAGCTTCACAAGACACTCCAATTCCTCCAGTGAAACAATGGAATTTCCTTCATTATTCCTCCTCAGAAGGAGGAAACACCAATTTTGAGGGAAAAGAGAGAATTTCTGCATCTGCAGTTGTACTTTTAGGATATTTTTTCCCCCCATTCTTAAGCTCATGGCAGCCATCCTGCCCATGGACATGCAGGGAAAGAAAACCCAGCTTCACCAGACAAATTCCTCCAGTAAAACAATGGAATTTCTTTAGTTATTCCTCTACAGAAAGAGTAAACACCAATTCTGGGAGAAAAGAGAGACTTTCTGCTTCTCTGTTTGTATTTTTAGGATTTTTTTCCCCCATTCTTAAGCTCATGGGAGCCCCCTGGCACATCCCAAGCCTTGTCCCTCTCCGGCAGCGCTGAGGTGGCAAAGGCAGGCAGGGAATTCCCAAGTTTTCTGCTTTCCCTGGCTGCCCAAACTCCAAGGAAATCATTAACAGGGCGGAGGGAGGAGCACAGGGAGGTTTTATCGGCTCTCCCATCCTCATTCCCGCTGGGAAAAACACTCCTTTCAAAGGGATAAAGGCGGGCAGGGAAGGTGATCCCTCCCATTCCCAGCCGTGGGAGGGAGGGAAGGGAAGGATCCTGGATTATTACTCACACAGCAAAGCCACATCCAGCCCTTTTCCCCGACGTTTTTGGCATTTCCCGTTGTCCCACACATTTATTTTTACTCACTGATGTTGTGCTCTGTGCCTGATCCACCCCCCAGCTGCAAGGGCTTCATCCACAAACATTTGGAATGGGAAAAAAAAGCAGGAGCAGCAGCAAAGCAGCCCAGACATGGAATAATTCCTGCTGGAAATACCAGGAATGTTCTCCTGCCCACAGGCATTCCCAGAGGGGCCTTATCAGGTGGGAAGGTTTATTTTCCAGGCTGGTGTTGCCCAACCCACCCGGCTGATACAAAAGCCAGGCTCAATTCGTGGTTTAGTTTTGTTTTGTTTGTTTGTTTTTTAAATCCCAAAATAAATACGCAGCTGGACTGTGGAGCAGGTGAAAAATCAGGGAGGAGTTCAAGACCTGGGGATGTTTTATCTCGGTTTTCAGAGGATTGATGGAGACAGGAATGGTTTGGGTGGGAAGGAATTTAAAGCCCATCCAGCCCCTGCCATGAGCAGGGACAACTTCCCCTGTCCCAGATTGCTCCAAGCCTTGTCCAGCCTGGCCTTGGACACTGCCAGGGATGGTGAATCCTTGGGAAAATCCATTTTGGGGCCTCACCATCCTCACAGGGAAGAATTCCTTCTCAATATCCCATTTAACCTCTGTCCATGTGAAGCCATTCCTGTGTCCTGTCCCTCCATCTTTTTGTCCCCAACCCCTCTCCAGCTCTCCTGGAGCTCCTTTAGGCTCTGGAATGGGCTCTGAGCTCTCCCTGGAGTTTTCCCTTCTCCAGGTGAACATTCCCAGCTCTCCCAGCCTGGCTCCAGCCCATGGAATCCTGTGGGATGATGATCCTCAGGGAAAACACCCATCAGGGATGAGACATGGAACAAACCCCCACCCAGCACCCCAGGATGCTCCTGCTGGGCTCCCAAAGGCTTCCCAAGCACAGCCAGCTTGTTTGGAAGCAGGAATTAGACCCAGCATCCCGGGATTTCAGCTCTATTTGCTGATGATTTCCTGGGAGTGAGGGATTTAGCTCCTCTTTAAGCCCAGCTAAAGCTTTCCCTGGGTTTAAATCCAGCAAGAAAAATAATAATAAAAAAAAAGCGATTATTTTAATCAGTTAATACCCAACATCTGCTTGGAAAGGGGAGAATTTGTTTGGATTACACCCATGGATAATGCTCTGCAGTATTCTGGTTTTATTGAGGGGAGATGATTTCCCTCATTCTGCTCCAGGTGGGAATAAACCTCTAACAGGTTAAGGACCCAAAATCCTCCCCTTTTCCATGCCTTTTTTACTTCCCTGGAATTTTCTGGACTCCTTTACAAGCAGCATTTTTACAACCTCACCTGAAGCACCAGAGGTTGATTTGGGATAAAGACACACAACCAAACCCTTCCCTAAAACCCTGGAGCAGAAGGATAGAGCAATTCCCCACCCCTGATTCCTCCCATGAGGAAATCTGCTTGGAAAGGGGAGAATTTGTTTGGGTTACACCCATGGATAATGCTCTGCACTATTCAGGTTTTATGGAGGGGAGATGAGGGGTTTTCCCTCATTTTGGATGTGTTACTCTGCTCCAGGTGGGAATAAACCTCCAACAGGGTAAGGACCCAAAGTCCTCCCCTTTTCCATGCCTTTTTTACTTCAGTGGAATTTTCTGGACTCCTTTAAAAGCAGCACCTTTACAAGCCCCACCTGATACACCAGAGGTTGATTTGGGATAAAACACTATCAAACCTTTCCCTAAAAACCTGGAGCAGAAGGATACAGCAATTCCCCATCCCTGATTCCTCCCATGTCAAACACTTGCAGGGACTCATTTAAACCCACCCAAGTATTTATAACTCTCCAGTGATATAAAAGCCACCAAACATATGGAAAACAAGCAGATTTTTTCTCCATGGAAGTCATCCAGGAAGGCTCAATGTACCACACAGGCTTCATTTCATTTTCAGTTGGACAATTTCTAAAGCTGGATTAGAAATGCTTAAAAAGGGATTTTTGAGGAGCTCTGATGGTGAGGTCTGAGCCCACCAAGGATTCACTGCTGGGAATGGAGAAGGGAAGGATCCAGGGAAACCTCAGAGCCCCTTGCAGAGCCTAAAGGAGCTCCAGGAGAGCTGGAGAGGGGCTGGGGACAAGGGATGGAGGGACAGGACACAGGGAATGGCTTTAAACTGGCAGAGATTAAATGGGATATTGGGAAGGAATTCTCTCTGTGAGGGTGGTGAGGCCCCAGAATGGATTTTCTGGCAGGAAAATTTTCTTGGAGCAGCCTGGGATGGTTGGAAGTGTCCCTGTGGCAGGGATTGGGACTGGATAACCTTTAAATTCCTTCCCACCCAAACAATTCCTGTCTCTATCAATTTATCTCCAGCACTTCAGGAGTGTGGGGAGAGACAGTAGAGAAAAGCTCCAGCTGCCTCCTTGCAGTTTGATTTATTTCTATTGTTAGGAATCAACAGTTCTCCTGGAAATGCAGCATTCCCAGTGTGCAGAATTTCAGGAGAACAGCAGCTTTTTTAGCAGGAAAAAAATCAGTTTTCATCTGAGCATCAATAAATTCACATATTCCTCCCTCTGCAGCACAGTTTGGGAGAGGGTTTGCAGCAAATCCCATCAGCTCCAAAGGATTTTTCCCCAGTTTTGGCTGGCACACACAGACCTGACATTCCCAGAACACAGAGGGTGGGATCTGCCTGAGCTGAGCCCAAATCAAACCTCACCCAACCCAGAGCTGGGCCAGCTGTTCCCACAGAATTCCCAGTCCCTGGGGGTGACAAAATGTCCCTGCCTGGAGCAGCTGTGCCCCAGCTGATCCCTGTGCCAGGAGCAGCCTGGCACTGCCAGCAGGGACATCCACACCCCGAATTCCAGGGAACCAACTCTGCCTCCAAATCCCATTTTCTGCCCCAAGCTGGGCTGGGTTGAGGGATGCTGGCAGCAGCAGGATGCATCCATCCATTCCCAATCCCATCTGGAAAAGATTCCCAAAGTTTCAGCTCCGTATTGATCCAGAATAAATCCAAATCATTTAAAGTGACACCCTCATCTGATCTCTGAGAACAAATTTAGGAGGAGTTTGTATCAGCTCTGCTCAGATCCACGGGCAGCACATCCAGCCAAACTTTCCTATCCCTCCTCTCCCCATTTATTTGGTTCATTATCATTTTTCCAATGTAAATCTGCTATATTTGAAAAAGAGATTTGAAAAATACAAAATTGCCCCCTCCAGCCCCGTTAAAACAGCAGCAGGGAGAGGAATTAATGGATTTTTCCAAGAGGGGAAAAATGGCCCAACAAGGGATTTTTCTCTGAGAATGAAGGACAGGGTGAAGCAGGAATTATTTGGAAACCTTGCTGGATTGGGAGCACAAACAGAAATTCCATGTCCCCTACCCAACACTTAAATCACTGGCATGGAATATATTTCTGGATGGAATGTGAAGCCCTTTAAATTGTGGCAAAATCCCTGGAATTGCAGATTTAAATGCAGGGGATTCATTAATTAATTAGCCCTGAGCGTGGTGTGTCCAGTGTGCTGCAGCTTCATCTATCCAGCCACAAAAATCAGGTTATTAATTATAAATAAAGCACTGAGCCAGAGGCCAAAATCTGGGAATGAGGATGGGAATTATCCCACTGCTATCACTTCCAGCCCATCCATCCTTTTCTGTTCCCTTTGTGCTTCCTGGTGGGAACAGCTGAGAGGCCTCACTTCTTTATGGCTTCATTTTGTGATTTTAATTGCAAAAAGGGGTGGCAACAGCCCAGCACTGGGACTTGCAGGCTGAAAAAATAAACACAGCAGGCTACAAAGTGCATGGGGAATGAAAAATTGTCTTCTTAAACAGGGCCAAACACCAAAAATAGGAATATCCTGAGGCAAACAGGTGACAGCAGAGGCCTTTAAATGCCTCCTCAAAAAAAGGAGTGACTTTGCAGGGACAAATCTTCCTCTGAGTCATGGTCAGGACAAAAATAGAAGGGGATTTTTCCCTCAGCTCCAAAGGCTGATGCCCATAACTCCAAAGTTTTTGGCAGAAATCCACTTTTTTGAGGGGCCTCTTTAAAATATGCACCCAAATCTGAGAAGTTTTCCTCTCCCAAAATCCTGCTGGGATTTTGGGCAGGATGGAGCAAACACAGTTTGATTTTGGTAGCTGGAGAAATGCAGGTGCACAGCACTGGACACAACACACTCAGGCTTAATTAACTAATTAACAAGTCCTCTGGATTGAAATCAGCTCTGCCTGCATGGCCAGCCTGCAATTCCAGGGATTTTGCCACATTTTTTCATGTTCCATCCAGAAATGGTTTTTGGCCCCAGACCAGGAACTTAATGGTTGCTAAGGAGAGGATGTGGGATTGCTGTACCTGCTCCCACCCCAGTGACATTTCCACAGCATCCCTGCTCTTGCCTCAGGATCACTTACAATCCCCAGCCTTTAAAAAGTGGATGTAAAGACAATTTTTGGAGTTTGTCTCCCAACCCCAGGGTCACTGGGAGAAAGGAAAAAAAAATAGAATCCTCTTGTCTGGGTCACAAAGGTGATTCTTCTTCCATGGGTGTCACTGCCAGCTCCAAAAACAATTCCCTCAGGGATGAGAAATCCCAGTCCTGCCTGCTCTGGACAAGCACTGAGGTGCAGAGTCAGTATTTTAAATAACACAGGGCAGGCACAGCGAGCAGGAGGCTGGAAAAAGCTAAAAATAACAGGATAAGCAAGGGTGGATCCCAGCTCAGCCTCATTAGTCATGGAGAGAGGGAGCTGCTGGTGGCATAGCAGCTCCATATAAGAGCAAGAAAACAACTCTGCTCTCTTAAATCTCTTTTTTTTTTCTCTCTCTCTCTCTTCTGTTCTACCTCAGGCATTCTTTTCCTCTTGCTCTGGCAGCTTGCAGCTTTTCCTGCTCCTTCAGTTTTCCTGGGATCTTTCCACACAGGATGGAGATCCTGGGTGGTTCATTTTGGAATTGGGCCAGATTTTCCAGACAGGCACGTGAGGGGTTATTAGAGGTTGGATTTGGGATTTTTTTTTTCCATTTACACCATCAGATTGAGCTTTTGGGTTGAGCCATGGAGTTCCTGGTGGCAGGAATTCCCAGGAAAGGCAGAGCTCGCTCCCAGGGGATTCACTGGGATGAGCACCAAGGTGGAAGCTGCAGTTTTATTTTGGGATGGAGCCACAGACATGGAAGAGAGGGATTAGGAAGGAGGGATGGCTCAGGCTGTGCTGGAGCTGAGCCTGGCTCTGGAACCTCTGGCACAGCTGGATTTTCAGGATTAAACAGAGAAAGAGAATTGGGGGCACCCAATCCCTGAGGCACAGGGAAAGAAAGGAGATGGCAATGGGAAAACTGGGTGCTACAGCAGGGGAATTCCAGCTCAGAGGGATAAAATAAATCTTCCCTGCTGTGCTGGGGAGCACAGGAGTGCTCAGTTTCTCCAAGGAATCCTCACCTCCATGCTGGAACCAGCAGCAGCATGTCCAAAGCACAGGGATGCTCCTGGGGAAAGTTTATTTTCCAGGAAACTCTTATTTCCCCACCAGTTACAAGCTTACAGATTTCCCTCCATATCCATTCTTGTAACAACCAAAAATCCTCTTGTGAAGCTGCAGCTGCTGCTGCCTCACTGACACCTCATCCCTGGGATTCCCTTGGGAATCAGGGCATGGAAAGCTGGATGCAGGCCTCAAACTGCTCCCTGTTTGCTTCTTTGTTCGTTTTATTTGGCCCAACACAAACCCCAGGGTAATTAAAAGCCATTAACAGGGACTTAAACAAGGTGTGGGATCCTCCAGGCAGCTCTGGCTTCAAGCTCCAGCATCCCAAAGGCCTCCAGCATTCCAAAGGCCTCCAGCATTCCAAAGGCCTCCAGCATTCCAAAGGCCTCCAGGATTTTCACACTAGCCCAGAACTCCCAAATGCCTCCAGAATTCCAAAGGCATCCAGAATTCCAAACCCCCCCAGAATTCCCCAGACCAGCTGTGGATGCCCCTGGAATTCTTTCTGGAGCTCTCCAGCATCTCTCCTGAGCAGCAGCAATTTCAGTTCTACATCCCAATCGTTCCAGGAGTACAAAAATGTATGGACAACAAGGAAAGAGGGGTTGGGAATGGGAAACTGGAGTTATCCCAGAACAGCAGCACAGTTTCCTGGGAATAACACACATTTCTGCTCCATGCCAGAGGGATGGGATGGGGAACCAGCCCAGGATCAGCACTGCCAAATTCATCTTTCAAAATATATTTATTTATATGGAATATGGCACACGGGGACAGGTGTAAAATGTGGGAAACTCTGATCCATGTGATTTATGGACAGCCTGGAGTGGTATTTCCTGGGAACAGGGATAATTCCTGCAGCCTCTGAGCAGGGAGAAGGGCTGGCTGAGCTGTAAACACCTATTTTGAGCCATTCAAATATTAATATATAGAAATATCAGCCAATTTGGTCACTTGAGGATGGATTCCAAGGAATTCCAGGAGAACAGGGGGGTCAAGGCTGTAGCCAAGGATGTCAGGAACATGTCCTGATTTTCACCTGCTTTGCCCTTCCCAAAAACAGATCCTTGGAAAAGGTCCTGGAGGTGTTTTTCCAGCAGGATGTTTTCCCTGCTGCTCCCAGGTCAGCCCCAAGCTGGGAACCTTCCTCTCAGGAAAAGCCTCTTGGATCTTTGCAAGGCTCAGCTAAAAGTGGCCTGGATGCTTTTAAACCAAGAAATGAGAGATGAGAAAGCAGCAGGAGAAAGGCAAGGCTGGCTGGAACGTGCCAGGAAAAATGCTAAAAGCTTGGATATTATGCATTCATGCAAATGCAAAACACAGAGGATTCCAGATGGGAAAATGATGCCCACAATTATTTTTCTCCTGAACTCCTAAGAAGAATTGATCCTCAAACACCTGCCAGGCCAAGGAGGCAGAGAAGAGGATGACCCTGGTACAGAATGCTGCTATTTCCCCAAATCCCTCTTCAATAAATCCAATATAGGAATAAAAAAAAAGTTGGGATTCAATTTTTAATAACTCACTAAAAGCATTTGTGCTCCCCACGGGCGACACACACCAAGCAGCTTTTGTGTGCATAAAGAACCCAGCACTTTAATAGAGTTTTCTCTTTTCTTTTTTAACATTCCCTCTACCAGAGAGAGGATTAATGCCCCAAAATGATCTGAGGCCTTGGAAAAGCTGGAAAAGCTCCAGGGAAAGAGGGATTGTGGAGCACCTATATTATAAATTATATATTATATATATATATATTATACATTATACACTATACATTATATATTATATATTATATATATTATACATTATATAATATTATACATTTTATATAATATTATGTAATATGTAATGTGTAATATGTAATATAATATATTATTAGATATAATATATAATATATAATATATAATATTATATACCTTTCACCTATTATATATGAAAGGATAATTGGGACAGGGAAAATCATTTTCCACCAAATCCACGGGAGCTCTGCTGGAGCAGGATTGATTTCAGAGCCAGAGCTGGAAGAGAGATTTTTTAAATCTTTTTAGTTCTAACTGACAAAATTCCGACACAAAAGCAGAATTATTTCAGATTGAGGAGCCTGAACACACCAAATTCTGGTTCTCCTCAGCCCCCTCTGTCACTGAATTCCACAGGAATTCCTGGATCACCCTGTCCAGCCTTGGAAAATATCAAACTGAGCAGGTGATGGGATTATTTTCCCCAGCTTCATTTTTTATAAAATTAAATTAATACCCACAGTGAGACACTGGGAGAAGCTGGGAAATCCCATTTCCTCCCAGTGGGGATTACACCCGACTTTGGTGAATTACACTGGGATTTTATACATCCTTTCAAGAGGTTTTCTCCTCAAAAAAGTCCATTTTTCCCCCCTAAATCTGACGCTCCCTTAAAGCTCCTTTGGGCTGCAGCACATCCTGAGGAGATGGGGACACAAATTCATGTCACTGATATTGATTGTCCTGATTTTTTACATCCAGTAATGATGCTTTGAGCAATTTCTTCACAGTTTCCACACCAACTTTATAAAATAATCAAGTGCTGCACCTGCTTTTCCAACCAGTTCAATCCAAGCCACCTTAAATGCAGGCAGAGAGGAAGAAGGAAATAAATCACAATTCCTGCTGTTCTTATCACTGCCAAGGCAATCCTGCTGCTCACAGAAACAAACTCTCTGAGGGTGTGGGGCATATCTGGAGCATTATTAAGAATATTTAAAGAAATATTTAAATATGTAAACAATATTTAAATAATTTAGAATAATTAGAACATCCCTGAGGTCCCTGGCATTTTGGAGGAAGGACAATCCTGGTTTTCCAGTGCTCCTCAGCAGATCTTCAATGTGAATAAATCCCTTTTCCTCTGGTTTTTAAACATCCTCTGCCTCCAATTTCCCCCTCCACGTGCACCTGGATTTTCCCCAATTCCAGGTGTTCCAGACACCCCATCCCACAGGCAGAGCACATTCTCCATCCACAGGGGAAATAACAGGTTTTGCACAGCACAGGGCAGTTGTGGGAATTAAACCTCCTCCTGCCTTGCATTTATCCCACTTAATAAGCAAGGAATATTTGCCTAAGTACATAATTATTATCCTGGGAAATCAAAATTCCTGCTGCTATTCCAACCTGAGACACTTGTGGGTTCAAGTGGGAATTTGAAGAATTAGGGGAGGGATGCAAGGCTCCAGAATATCCATTTAAAAAACAAAAACAAAACCAAAAACACTGTTCTGAGATATTCCAAATTTTGCTTGGCATAAAGGCTCACCCCTCTCCTTGGGAGGATTTCCTACTTGTGATGCCCAAACACCAAAAAATAGTAATTTATAATAAATTTACTGGTTTTGCAGAGCCAGATCCCAACAATGATCACATTAAAGGGAGATTCACTGCTGCCTGCACCACAATTAATGCTAAAAAAAATCCAACTTTTCCAGCTTTCCACAGGAAAAATCCACTCACCAACCGACTGGGCTCCATCAGCTGGAGGAATTCACATGATGGCAGCACTGGGATAAAGGAGAATCATCCCCCCAGGCAGAATCCACAGGATGTTCCCCCTTGTGCTTGAAAATTCCTCCAAGGAAAGCCTCAGCAGCAGCAGCAGGGATGGGAACCAAGTTTTTCCTCAGGGTTTTTAATCCTGAGAGTTTTGCCTGGCTTGGTTTGAGAAGCAGCAAAGGCCCATCCCTCCAATCTATGGAATTCCCACACAGAGCAGCTTGAAAATACCTCTGGATGTTTTGTTTGTTTTTTATTTGTTTATTTTTTTCCCAAGGGAATGGCTTTGCTCACTTGGGCAGGATCAGGAATCTCCCAGCCAACCTTTGAGCTGGGTGGGAAGTGGCCAAAGTCCAGGGCTCTCCTGCATTTCTGCAGCTCATCCCACTCCCAGGGCACTGCAACAAGGCAGGATTACAGCTTTTTTCCACACTTAAAAGGTTTGTTTTCCATGGCAAAAGCCTCAACAACAAATAAATTGCCCTGGAGAACTTCCCTGAATGTGGATTTCCCTTCTCCAGGTGCCTGAGGAGGAGTTTGGTGCTCAGATCCAGCAGCTGTCAGGTGGACAGGGAAGGTCTGGCTGAGCAAAGACAGAAATGCAATTTCCTGCAAGTCCCCAAGGTGGATTTTGGAAAGCAGAAATTCCCACACTGACTGCTCCTGGCTGGAAAAATTCCTTCCAGGCATTACTCCTGTTCCCTGCTCCCAGCACTCCCATCCCAGACACCATCACACCCCTGGGGAGGAGGGAACTCACACTTCAGGCTGGCTCAGTCAAGAAATTATTGCTCTTTTTAAGTGAGAATCACCTCCCTGACAACCTCCAAGCCAATATTTGCTCCCTGAATGTTCAGGCCAACTCTCCAAGGAGGATCAAGGCTTTACACCAAAGGTTTGGGCTTGATCCCAGCCCACATTCCCAAAAATCCTGCTCCACCAACACTCCCCCACGGCCTGAACAAGCACCTCTTGGCTCCATTTCTCTCCTCCCTCTTGCCAAGCTGGTCCAGACATTTCTCCTTCCACTCTGGATTTCTCCTTCCACTCTGGCTGCTCTGATCCATGAAAATCAGATCCCTGCCCATGGCCAATTATGAAATGATTACAGGATTTTAATTAGCCTCAAATGTTCAGAGAGACACAGGCAAGGAAGAGGAATTCACATGGTCCATGCTGAATCCCATCCTATTCCATCCTTCTGGAATATCCTGGGTTTAACCCTGAAATCCTTTCATGGAATCATTAAGATGGAAAAGCCCTCTAAGACCATCCAATCCAAAAATTAATCCACCACCACTGTCTTCATGGATAAACCACGACCCCAAATGCCACTTCCACAGGTTTTGAACATTCCCAGGAGGTTTCCAGCATTTTCCAAAGGCAGAGCTGAGGCTTTTCCACCCTCCCAGGGTGAGTTCAGGACTCTGGATGTTCTTTGCTGCCTTTCAGGGTCACTCTGTGGGCAGCTCTGAGGGAAGCAGGAGCACCATGCCCATCTTCAGAGGCTCAGGACACCCTGGAGGACTAAAGCAGCTGGAAGGACACAAATTTAACTCCCCAAAACACTGAAAATGCAGGAGCCCAAGTGTCTGGACAGATGTGTGATTCCTCAGATTCAGCTCCACAGGGATGGGATAACCAGCACTGACCCATCTCACAGCACAGGCAGGAATATTCCAGTGATTAAAAGACAAAATAGAGACTCCAGCACATCCTTCCCCATCCAGAAAGCTCCTGCAGAAATCCTGGAAGCTGCAGGGATGAGCTTTTAGCAGCCCTGCCTGCACTAAGCCTTGTGGGCAGCAAAATTCCTTCAGAAATTCCACCCCTCCCTCCCTCCCTGGGCAGCCTGTCACAGCCCAGCCTGCCTGAGCCACTTCCCCTCCAGCCAGTGTTCCTCTAATTGACTCCAGAATCTGCAGATATTCTTCCCAGCCAATCCATGCTATTGATTGCAATTCTCCTCAGAGAGGCAATGGGAGGAATATTAAAGCCATTAAGGCTGATTTGGATTTGATTGGAGCCATTAGAGGCACAGCCTCGCTGCTTCCCCAGCACCTCCACGGCTCCTGAGGGCCATAAACCAGCCCATGGCACATTTGGTACCACTCTGGAGGCAGCCAGGAGTTGAGGAAAGGAGGAAAAATGGAAAAAAAACAAATAAAAATGGGAGGGAGTGGCTTCCTGCAGCTGGGTGAGGAGATTGAGCTGAGCATCTCCACAGTGAAGCTTCCAAGTGCTTTCAGGAAAGAGGTTTCTCCTCTTAGGTGGAGCCCAGAAAAGTCAAGAGTCACCTGACACAGCTCAGCAGGCTTGGAGGGGGATCTCATCCACTCAATCCAGCCCCAAAAACAGTCATTTTACCCTTTCTGGGGGGAGAAAGAGAAGAATATTCTCCATTTCTATCCCCCTGGGACCCTCCCAGAGGGAGCTGGGGGCATTCCAGCCAGCCCTCACCCCCCAGAACAGCATGGACATGCATATGGAACATCCAGGATCCAAAAATTAATCATCCACCACCACATCCATGGCCACCCCACCCTGCTGGGCCTCTGCTCCTCTCAGCAGTGGGGCTGCCAGTGCCAAGCAGAAATTGCCAAATCCTTCCCAAATTTCCTGGTAGGAGCTTCTGAGGCACCTTTGTCTGCACCCTGAGGGAGCAGTCTTGGGCCTCACATCCTGTCTGGGCTGTGCAATCCCACCTGGAAGCCGAACAACAGCCTTTTCCAGGGCATTAATATCAGTCATGATTCCCTTTTCCAGCCTTTCCAGCAACTCAGGGCAGATCTTGATCTACAGATGTCACCAAAGGGTGGTAAAACCTCCTAAAAACTGTGGTAGAGCTTCCTTAGGAGAGGGATTTTCCTTCTCCTGGGACTCCAGCATGGTCCAAGGGCACAGCACAGCCCTGGGGACCAGCAGAGATCCCTGAATCTAGGGTGGGATGCTCAGCCAGGGCCAGGGAGGAGGGATGGAGCAGGCAGGGATCCCATGGAGAGGAGCAAAGCCCCAGGGAGCAGCAGAGATGAGGCCACATCAGCCCCTGATGGGTCACTCCTGTCCCCCTGGGGTGACTTCCTGCCCTGCCTTCACTTGGGGCACGAGAAACCCCCAGAAAATTAGATCCTGACAGCTGAAAAAACTTGATTTTCATAGTATTAATAAATCATCTTAATAAACCCAGGGAGAAGCAGAGATGAGGCCACACCAGCCCCTGA
>JBBMKD010000013.1:1517593-1551323 GCA_037834095.1 Argya squamiceps | reverse complement strand
TTGGAATTCCTGCCCTGTTAGCTGATTCCCTCTGCTCAAATCAGGGCTGGAAAAGTTGGAATTCCTGCCCTGTTAGCTGATTCCCTCTGCTCAAATCAGGGCTGGAAAAGTTGGAATTCCTGCACTGTTAGCCTAAGTAAATGACATTCCAGCAGCAGGGAACTCCAGCCAATGAATTCCCAGCCTCAATTCCTTGTGTTTTTCATCCCTTGGATTCTTTTCCATATTTAAAGTGGGCTTGTTGCTACCCTGGGCTGTGTCTGAGAGGTGAAGGGTATCACGAGCCATCCCAGCATGGAATTCCCAGGCTCCTGCAGCTCCAGTTTATCCAAAATAGGAACAGACTGATTCCAACAAAAATCCCCTTTTCCACGGATTTTGGAAAGAAGGAAATATTGGAAATATTTTACCTATGAACATGAAGCTGCAGGAATGGGCTGTCCTTGGCTGGAGCAGGAGCCAGCTCTGGGGTTGGGAACTCTCAGAATTTAGCGGGATTCAAAAAATCCCTGATTCCACCTGGGAACAAAATAATAAAAAAAAAATCCCTAAATCCAGCATTGCTGGGAGCTGCATCCTGATCCACCTGGCGTGTTCCACTGCGGGGAAATGTGAGGAGCTCTTTTAGGACCAGTCAGAACGAAATTAACCCGAAATCAACGAGGTAAACATCGTGTCTGAGAACTGTTTATTGGTAATGAAAAAAACCCCAACACACACAAAATAAAAATAAAAATAAAAAGGTGTTACCCTACTAAAGAGGGCTAGAAAGGACAGAGCAAGGGGGAGAAAGATTGGAGGGAGAGAGAGGAGACAGAGGGAAAAGAGGGCATTAAAAACCAAAATAAAAAGGAGTTACCCTACTAAAGAGGGTTAGAAAAAATAGAGCAAGGGAAACAAAAATGGGAGGGGGAGAGAGAGAGGAAACAGAGGGAAGAGAGGGCGATACCAGCGGCGGTCGCGGCAGGGACACGGGGAGACGGGAGAACCGTGAGGGAGGCAGGAGAACCGTGAGGGAGGCAGGAGAGCCGTGAGGGAGACAGGAGAACCGTGAGGGAGGCAGGAGAGCCAGGAGGGAGGCAGGAGAATGGTGAGAGAGGCAGCAGAACTGTGAGGGAGGCAGGAGAATGGTGAGGGAGGCAGGAGAACTGTGAGGGAGACAGGAGAACCGTGAGGGAGGCAGGAGAACCGTGAGGGAGGTAGGAGAACCGTGAGGGAGGCAGGAGAGCCATGAGGGAGGCAGGAGAGCCAGGAGGGAGACAGGAGAATGGTGAGGGAGGCAGGAGAACCGTGAGGGAGACAGGAGAACCGTGAGGGAGGCAGGAGAGCCGTGAGGGAGGCAGCAGAACTGTGAGGGAGGAAGGAGAACAGTGAGGGGGGCAGGAGAACCGTGAGGGAGACAGGAGAACCATGAGGGAGGCAGGAGAACCGTGAGGGAGCCAGAAGAACCGTGAGGGAGGCAGGAGAACCATGAGGGAGGCAGGAGAACCGTGAGGGAGGCAGGAGAACAGTGAGGGAGGCAGGAGAACTGTGAGGGAGGCAGGAGAACCGTGACAGAGTTAAGAGAACCGTGAGGGAGGCAGGAGAACCATGAGGGAGGCAGGAGAACCGTGAGAGAGGCAGGACGGCCCTGAGGGAGGCAGGAGAACCGTGAGGGAAGCAGGAGAACCGTGAGGGAGGCAGGACAGCCGTGAGGGAGGCAGGAGAGCCAGGAGGGAGACAGGAGAACGGTGAGGGAGACAGAAGAGCCGTGAGGGAGGCAGAAGAGCCGTGAGGGAGGCAGAAGAGCCGTGAGGGAGGCAGGAGAACCATGAGGGAAGCAGGAGAGCCATAACGGAGGCAGGAGAACCATAACGGAGGCAGAATGGCCGTGAAGGAGAGCCTGAGCCCGCCAGGGCAGGAGAGCCAAAATTTGGCCAAAACACGGGCTGGGGCCAGGGCAAAAGAGATAAAACATGGGCTGGGGCCAGGGCAGAAAGCATAACTCAACTCCCCCCAAAAAAAGATAAAAGCATAAGTTCCAAAAGCCGCAGAGTCAAAAAGCAAAAGGCACAAGACCCCACAAACACACACTCACAAAGCCAGTTTGGAAAGCCCCAGAGGTTTGTGGCGCATTTAGTTTTTCTGCCCCGGCTCCTGCCAAAGGCAGGAGAGCATTGAGAGACCTTTGTTCATTTTATTGCAATGTCTCTGCAGGGGACAGTGTCCTCCATGTCCCCTGGACATGGTACCTCTGCAAACCTTTCCCCACAGACCTCTGACAGCCAGGGTTGGAAAAATAATAATAATAATAATAAAGTAAATGAGCTCGTCACAAAGGGATTAAAGGGGCTGTGGGAGTGGGACCTTGTGTTTTGTCCATAAAAACCTGCTTCTCTTCTCTCAGATCTTCCCTCTCCTTTAGCCAGGACGAGTTTGTCCCTGACTGCCCTCAGAATTAATTAATTAATTAACAGTTCATAATGTGCTACAACTCCAGGCACGGACAATTCTTTGGGTCCTTTAATCTCCCCTTTCCAATATGGGATTAGGATTTTCCCTAATGGGTTTCTGCTAATTCCTTATGAGATCAGAGCACAAACAAACACATCCCTGATTCCACCTTCCTCTTCCCATTCCCATCCTGTGAACGCATCCCTTGGGAAAGGACAGGAAAAGAGGGGAAAAAATAAGGAATGTTTCTAGCAGTGAGAAAATTGCAGGAAAGCTCAAAAATGGGGATTCATTTCCAAGCACCAATCCTTGAAATCTGTCCATGAACTTCTCCTTTCCACAGTCTCTATGGATGGTGGGAAAAGGCAGGAAAAATTCCCCCTTTTTTTCGAAGTCAAACCACAAATAAAGCAATCCCAGACCAGTATTCCAACCCTTCCAACCCTTAGTTCCATTCTGCCTTTTAAATTCCCACTTGTCATAACTCACTTTTCCGTAATAAAGCTTGGAAATCTCACCCCCATCAGGGTTGTTCCCTTAAATAACCTGCCCTGAGTTTTAAAATTCCCTTTTTTAATGGACTAAAAGGAGCTGTTCCAGCAGCAGCTGTTGGGATGTTCTGCATCCTGACAGGAAATCTAGACTGACACTTGGAGCAGGAGAATCCCAGGAGAGGTGTCCTCAGTGCCCTCCTCAAGCCTTTCTTTAGGTAAATTTTAATTTTTTCATGGATCAGCATAGCTGAAAAACAGACACAAAGCGCTCTCTGCGAGTCTCTCCCAGGAAAAAAAAATTAAAATAAAAATATATTTATTTTCCATCATTTTTCTCATTGCAGTTCCTCAGGAATGTGTTAATCCTCAGGAGATTCTTCCCAGGAAGAGCCATAAGGCAAACAATTCCTTCAAAGTTTAAAGGAAAAAAAAAGGTGAGGAATGTTCAAGAGAGAATTTTTCATTTTCAAGGATTAAATTATGCCCGGCTCAAAGAAAAACAAGGAAAATAAATCCCAGAAAAAAGGGAATAAATGCCAGAATTTGGCATTCTAGGTCCATCTGCTGTTGGAAATATGGAAAGATCATCAATACCTCCAGCAGAGGCAGACTGGGGGAAACCCTCCTGAGCAAAGCTGGGCTGAAAAACACCCAGAGAAAATGGAAGAAAGTGCAAAAATGGGGTTAAAATTATTTAAAAAGAAGAAAAAAAAAAAAAAAACAAACACCAAAAAAAACAATGGGGCTGGTGGCACAAAAGGCAAAAATTGGAGGGGAAAGCCCCAAAATTATGATTAAAGGGAAGAAATTGAGCAGACAGGAAAAAAAGCCTAGAAAAGGTCCACATTGGAGCACAGCAAAAATACAGCAAAAATGGGAAAAAATGCACCAAAAAGTTGGAAAAATGCTGCAAAAAGTGGAAAAGGTACAGCAAAAAGGGGAAAAACACACCAAGAAGCTAAAAAAATACAATTTTAAGTTAAAAACTGAATTTATTTTCCACCTGAGCAGTGGTGGAGCCTGAACAGGGGCAGGATCAGCCTCATTCTGTTTCCCTGAATCCCTGCTTGGAAAAAAAGAGACTCTAGAGCAAGCGAGGCCATTAATTATTAATTAGCAGGTGAGAATTAAAATTGGAACGAAGGCTTGGATAATTTAAAATAAACCTAAAGCAGAGCTGAGCTGCAGAGGGGGAGGGAGGGCTCTGGAAAAGCTGGGAAGAGCCGCTCCAGAGGGATAAATAATTCACAGGGCTTTTCATTTATTCAGCTTTCTTTACTTTCTTAATGTTCCAGAGAGGGAGGGAGGGAGGGAAGGATGGGGATGAGTGGCTCAGGCAGGAGAGGAGAGCTCAGCAATCCCTCTCCTGCAATTCCAGCACTTCAGGACAAGTTTCAATCCCTATTTTACACTAAAAGTGGGATTTTTTTATCCATTTATGTCCATGAGGTGGCTGAAATCAGCCCTCATTAATTAATTTATTCCTGGAGCCACAGGGCAGTGCATTTCATGGTGTCTCTGGGATGAGCACTGTGTGTTCCCAACCTCCTGAGTCTGGAATGTCATGGAATGATGGAATAGGAAGAGCTCCAGGCTCTCCCTGTTTTGGAGAGGATGTGGAAGCACAGGAGCAGAGGGAATGTGGAGCTGCTGCTTTCCCTCTCCTGCAATTCCAGCATTTCAGGGCACATTTCAATCCCTATTTTACACAAAAAGTGGGATTTTTTTTATCCATTTATATCCATGAGGTGGCTGAAATCAGCCCTCATTAATTAATTTATTCCTGGAGCCACAGGGCAGTGTCTCTGGGATATTCCCAACCCCCTGCTCTCATTTATTCCCCATCCTGTATTTATTTCTCAGGCTCCCTAATCAGGAGGAAACAAGTGATTAGTGCTGATGGGAGGCTAATCAAGAGATTATCAGTGAGGACAATAAAATCAGGCAGGTGAAATCCGGTCCAGGTTTTCTCTCCAACTGGGCAACTCTATTCCGGATTCCAGGAGAAATTCGGTCTGGATTTTCCATCCAACTGGGCAATTCCATTACGGATTCTGGGCTGAATCCAGTCCAGGTTTTCCCTCCAACCAGATGAGTCCATTCTGGACTTCCAGTAAAATCCAGTCTGGGTTTTCCCTCCAACCAGGTGAGTCCATTAGAGTTTCTGGGCTGAATCCAGTCTGGGTTTTCCCTCCAACCAGGTGAGTCCATTGGAGTTTCTGGGCTGAATCCAGTCTGGGTTTTCCCTCCAACCAGGCAATTCCATTATGGATTCCATGCAGAATCTGGTCTGGGTTTTCCCTCCAACCAGGTGAGTCCATTCTGGACTCCCAGTAAAATCCAGTCTGGGTTTTCCCTCCAACCAGGCAATTCCATTACAGGTTCTGGATCGAATCCGGTCTGCGTTTTTCCTCCAACCAGGCAATTCCATTATGGATTCTGGGCAAAATCTGGTCTGGGTTTTTCCTCCAACCAGGTAATTCCATTATGGATTCTGGGCAAAAACCAGGCAATTCCATTATGGATTCTGGACAAAATCTGGTCTGGGTTTTCCCTCTAACCAGGCAAAAAACCCGGACCGAATCCGGTCTGGGTTTTTCCTCCAACCAGGCAATTCCATTATGGATTCTGGACAAAATCTGGTCTGGGTTTTCCCTCTAACCAGGCAATTCCATTCCAAACTCTCAGACAAAATCTGGTCCAGGTTTTCCCTCCAGCAGGTGACTCCATTCCAGACTGTGGGCAAAATCTGGTCTGGGTTTTTCCTCCAACTGACTCCATTCCTGACTCTGGGCAAAATCTGGTCTGGGTTTTTCCTCCAATTGACTCCATTCCAGACTCTGGGCAAAATCTGGTCTGGGTTTTTCCTCCAATTGACTTCATTCCTCCAATAGACTCCAGTCTAGACACTGGCCAAAATCCAGTCCGGGTTTTGCCTCCAACTGGGCAACTCCATTCCGGATTCCAGGCGAAATCCGTTTCGGACTTTTCTCCAACCAGTCGAAACCTGGTGCGAGTTTTTCCTCCAATCAACTCCATTCCGCACTCCGAGAGCAATCCAAAATCCAGTCCGGGTTTTCTGACATGCTGGGTGACTCCATTCCGTACTCCAGGAGACAAATGAAATCCCTCCTGGAAATGCAAATTCTGCGTGGGACTACAAAAAAAAAAATGAATTTTGGGCTCCGGCAAAGGGATAAATTTGGGTTGGGAGTGGCTCAGGTGAGCTCAGAAAAGCAGAGTCTAAATTTGCATTTTAGCCGTGTCATCACTTGGCAGCGGTGACACAGCAAAATTAGGGATTTATTCGTGGATTTGGGAGAACTCTTCACTCCCTGGAGTGTGGTTTTATGGACCAAGAGTGGGATGGGAATGATGGAGCTGAACCCTGGAGCAAAGGGAAGGTTTGGAAAAGCAGCACCTGGAATTGCACAGGTGCCATGGAGCCATTCCCAATGCAGGAATTGGTTGTGGAAAAGAAATCATCCCTCAAAAACCATCTCCAAAGCCCATTTCCTGAAGGATTTCCTGAAGGCTCTCACAGCAGCACCCCAAATTCCCTTTGCTCTGTGCCAAGGGCAGCTCTGATCCCAAATTCTGCTCCCCAAGGACAAATCCAGCTGGGAAGAAGCAATTCCTGGCTTTGAAAATGAGATTTTTTTGACCACCAATAATACCTTTGTGCCATTCTCTGCATTCCAGGTCAAGGAATTGAAGGACTGAGTGAAACTGGTGGAGACCAGAACCAAAAAGATTCCTCCAGCTTTGATCTGAGGTCAATTCTCAGCATTAAAACTGCAAATTGATCCCAAAAGTTCTTAAATGGAGTGACACTTTTAAATTTTTAAAACTATTTTGATTTTTTTAATTTAAAATTTTTAAATTAAATTTAAATTAATTAAATTAATTAAATTAATTTTAAAATTAATTAATTTTAATTTTAAAAAATTAATTGTTTCAGATTTTGTTTTTAATTTTTAAATTTTTTTAAACTCTATTTTCCATTGCTCCCAGCTCAGGAACAACAGCACCAGGATAAAATCCCCTCCCACCAAACAGAGTTAAAAAATCCAGTGGCAGCACAAACTCTGGCCAGGATCTGCTGCATCCCAAAATACGAGGTGGCAGCAGCAGAGAATTTAATGAAGAGTAAAGAACTTTTCAGAGCAGCGTTGCTGAATGACTTTTTATCACTGCAGAGGGGAAAAAAAATCCCAAATTTCTTTGCTGTTTTTTGTTTTTCTAACTCCTGTCAGCCAAAATAGTGAGGGGCAAAGAAACTTTTCCAATGAGATCTGGCAGATTTGTGGGAAAATAAATTTATTTGAGTTCCACACTTGATGCTGTTCCTGGGAAGAGGATTTGCAGCTGCATTTGCAGCGTCCCAGTGTCAATCTTTTCTAGGAATTGTTAATAAAAGTCAGATGTCCTGGGGGCAGAGGGAGGGGTTGTTGTTTAATGTCTCAAATCTACAATATTGTAATAATCCCTCATTAATTCCATCAGCTCCCCAGCAGACAACTGAAGGGGGAAGGATTTAAAGGAAGATCCTGGCAAAATGATTTTACACCCAACCTCCATCCCAGTGAAATCACAACCCTGGGAAGAAAATTCATCTGAAAATTAAAAGTAAATGCCAATGGAAATGACTTAACCTTTCATAGAAATATTTTCCCTCTTTCCCCCTTCCTTGTTTTTTCTATTTTTGTTTTGTTTTGTTTTATCAATGTCTTTTTGTTTGTAATTTTTTAAAAAATAATTGATCCAGGTATTCATATTTGGTAAGATATTTAAAATATTCCACCTTCTTTAATCTCTCTCATTCCTTTAGAAGTGAAGCAGAGCTGAGTATTACATTAATTAATTAATGTAATATATTACATGAATATATTTCATTAATATTTCTACTTTAGCTTTTATTGTTCATTATGGACAAAAGCCACTGCAGGGAATTGTTGTGTCCTCACCTCTGGTTTTTAACTTTCTCTTTGATTCCTGTTGGTTTGGAAGGGAATGGAGGAATTGAGCAGGAATGCAGGAATTTGGATCAGGTTGTTATCAACCCATTTATTGAATAAATCTGTGATAAGAGACAAGAACATCACAGCAAATAAATATCTGCCCACAAAGGTTAAACTTCAGGCCTGTCTCATTTGGGAGAAAATCATTGTTTCCCTAAAATAAGCAACCCATTAAAGTGGGAAATAGCAGGAATAATTCCTGGAAGAGGCTCCACAGCTCTCCTGAGGCTGATTTTATTGGCAGCCAGGGGAGCAGGGCCCCCTAATGGGACCATTTAAATGCATAACAGCTCCAATAAACTCCTCAAAAGGTGTCCCCACATTCCTTATGTTGATGTGGCTGTCCCAGAAAATCCTGGATAACTCAGAGGCCTTTAAAGCAGGAGGAAATATTGTCCTGCCTGTCTCAGGCTGGGCTATAACCAGTTTTACCCTTACAGATAGGATGGATTGTGTGAAAAACTCAAATTCCCCTTTCCTTCCACAAACAAACCTAAAAAAAACCCAAAACTGTTTCTGTGATCACGTCAGCTCCCCCAAAATAAAGCAACAACAACCTGCAGGGGTGGGGAAAAAATGCAAACTTTGGGACAGGATCTATGAGAAGAAAAGGCACAGATTTCATATTTTAGGAGAAAATTCCTTGTGAGCAGCTCCTGTTTGTCTGATTGTTTGAAGGGTCACCCAAAATTGAACAATTTGGGTGTCCAGGCTCTCTGAACACCAGGAGATTTCGATTTCTCCTGATCAGATTGTCCAAAACCAATTCAGTTTTTCCTCATCCAACTGTCCAAATTTCCGTGAGAGTGTAATTAATCTGTCAGATTAATTAGGTTCTGTTTTTACTTATTTAATTTTTTCCCAGTTTTTGTGTTGAGGTAACAATTATTTGAGATTTAACAGCACTTTCAAGCATTTGATCACTCCCAATTTTTCCTCACTGGGACTTTGCTCCTCACAAATTTGGGTTTTCAGAAAACCGTGGCTGAAACACTCAATTTTCTCCTAGAAAATTAAAAAGTAGGTCCTGGCTTTGCTCAGGAGCAAGACTGGAGGTAAATTAACTTTCACTTTGGGTTTTGATGGATGTTTAATGAAGCCAGCATTGTTCAGCTGGAAATCTTGGAGCTATTTTTCATCCCCAGCCTCTCCTGAGCAGAGCCTTTGACAGGTTATTAAGATTTTAGTGTCACTGTGGAAACATTTTTCCAGGCATCTCAGCTGTGATCAGGAGAGCTTCACTGCTCCTTCTCCATCTGCTGCTCTCCCAAACCAGCTACACTGAAAAATCCAGGGTTTTTTGGGAAATATTTAATAAGCAATGAATTCCAATCCTGCATTTTTTGTCTTAATGACCAAGCAAAGCTTTCCCATGGTTTAGTTGAGGTGCTGAAGGGGAGGAAATTGAGTTATCAGTCCCTGGGGAAGGTCAGGCTGCTCTGAATGATCCCCAAATTATGGGGGCAGGGAGAGACTCATTTAGGGACTGATCCCACAGCATCCCTGTGCCAAGGGATCCAGGAGATGGGACAGCAGATGGATTTTTGTGTTTTGCACGTGTCCATGCAGGTTTTATGGAGCAGGAAAACATCTGGATCATGCAATGATAAGTTACTTCATATATGGAAATATTTATATATTTAACACAGCTGTATTTCCCATGTACATCAAGGTGAATTCCCAAAACCTCAGGTAATTTCTGTGTTTTAAGTGAAATTGCACAGGATTTAAATTTCTCTCCAGCACTGATTTAAAAGCAAGGAAATAAACAACATTTTGGGAGACTTTCCCCATCCCTGGGAGTGTCCAAGGACAGGCTGGACAGGGCTTGGAGCACCAAGGGATAGGATTTAAGGTTCCTTCCCACCTAAATCATCCTGGGATTCTGGGAAAACACAGGAGGAGCAAAAAATCCAACACATTGAGAGTTGACTTTTAGACGTCTGAGTTTCTGACATGGATCAATCCAGAATATGCAGCCAAACCAGTGCTGGAATTACAAACACAGCTCATTCCTACTGGTTCAGCTGCTCCACGACTGGAGAAGACACTAAAATTAATAATAAAATAAGGAAAACACACCATAAACCAATGTCAGACTCAAGTTCCTGTTCAGCCCTAATTAAATGGGAAAACCCCAACATCAGGTTATGCTAAAAATTACTTTTAATTCAACTTTTTAAAAATTTTACTTAATTTGAGTTTATACTTGCACATTTTTTTTTAAAAATCCCTCTTGGAAGTGCCCCAGTTTGGGACTAAATCCAGATTTTCCTGAATTAAACCTGTCCCCAACCTGATTTGTTCTGTCACACTCTAAGCAAGACTCCTCTCCAACCTTCTCTCTCTTATGCTCTTATTGTTGCTGCAATAAGACATTTAATGAGGCTCATATATCCCAGAAGAAATTCCATGAGTTTTTAGGACCTTTTCCAGCATTGGCATCAACCCTTCCATCAGACAAAGCCCCACTGTGTGGCAAAGGGTGAGAACAAAGGACAGTGGTGCTGCAAAAAGCCAAATAAAGCCCCTCAGTGCTGCTGGAAAATGCATCCATTGACAGCCAGGAGCTCTGCAATTCCTTTTTCATGGACAGAGGAGTCAGTGACAGCCTCTCATTTCTTTGCCATGATTATCTCATGGTGGGCACATCCTTTAATAAATGAGATAATTCCTTTTTTTGTGTGTGTGTGTGTCGAAGAGCAGGGTTTGAAATAAAAGATAAATCCCCCAAAAACAAGGACAGCTGAAAGGACACTGCCACAGAAGGTCTGAGCTTATGCTCTGAGGGAAATTAAGTGGGAACATTTGGAATTAAAGTATCTCCTCACTGGGGCAAAAAAAGGTGAATATTCTTAATTTTCTGGATCATTAAAACCGAGTGAAGGAACTCTGGGATATTTTTATATTTTTACAGCATTGAGCGTTTGGGGATTTCTGATGATGTGATGAGTCAGGCTCAGATTTGCAGGGAAGCAATGCCCTCCTAAAGATTTCTCTAAGAGGCAGCAAGAATCCTGAGGGAAAGGTCACAATCCAGGCACAAAATTGTCAAATTCCCTTTCTTTTGGGTTAAGGAGCAGCCAAAGATCTGTTGCATTAGTAGGGAATGAAGGAGTTCCTGCAGATGGATTTAAGAAAGAAATTTATCAGGATTAAAGGCATGGAATGGGAGCTGGGACATGGAAAAGCCAGGCTGGGATTTGTAGGTGCTGATTCCAAACTCCTCTGAGCCTCAGGGTTGTCCTAGAGGAGATTTAGGACTCAATCAAAGATTTGGGGCCTTTTTTTTTCCCCCAGAAATGGGAAAGGACAGACAAAGGTCCAGCCCTGCCCTACAGCCACCCATGGAAATCCATCCCACAAAGGGAATTTAGAATTATTTTGGGAGAAAATCCAGGAAATATTTGACTGTCAGGAAAAGAAATATGAAAATGGGTCCCAGTCTTGGGAGAGACACCACAGCCATCATTTCATGGAATCACAGAGTCCTTGAGGTTGGAAAAGACTCCCAAGATTAAATCCAAACATAAACCCACATTCCTCACTAAATAATGTCCTCAAGTGCCACATCCACACGTTTTGGGAACATTTCCAGGGATGGTGAATCCATGAATCCACCACTTGCCTGGGCAGCCTGTTTTAATTTCTCTACATCCCAAAAAACAACAGCTCTGGACTAAAAATACTGAATTCTCCACAGCACCTCCAATATTCCCTTTCCATTTCCTTTGAGGTAGGAAATCTGTTCCTGAAATTTGGCTTCAAGATTTCATATTTATAAGTTTGCATCCCAATTTTGCAAAATTAAACACAGGAGAGGAGATAAATGCCCGGCATTCTGGGAAGCACAGCAGGTTTTTACAGGAGAGGGGGAAACAGCACTGCAGTGTTCATAAATACCACGAATTCAGCATGGGAAATATTATGACATCTTCATCTAATTTACATAATTTACATAAAAATAAAATTACAGGGGAATATTCAGTTCCTGCATGCAAAGCCTTCTCTTCCTTTCCCTCCCTGAATGAGATTTTCCTTTTGCTTCTCGGCGGATTTTATCCAATAGCTGGGATTTCTGGACACTGACATAATCAAATCTAACAATAATTTGATTTCCTTCCGAGCTCCTCAGAGCACCAAAGCGATTTTATTATTCTGAGGATGGTTTGAAAGCATCTTTATTGAAGGCCCATAAATGTCTGTAAAGCTATCTCTGTGCCAATGGATCAAGAACACTCCTGATATTCCCTGTCGTGCCTTGTACCTGAAAAATCCATTTGGAACAGCTTCTCCTGTATTGAATTCCTGCCTGGAGCAGCTGATTTAAGCATGTGATAGAGGATGGCAAGTGGCCCATTCACTGTGTTATCATTTTATACACTCTGTCCATAAAACCCCCAGGAGAAGGATGGACTGTGAGAAATAACCCACTGGCTGAGGTTTATTGGAACAGCAATGGAATTTTAAATACCTTGGAAAAGCCAAAGCCTGGCTGCTGACGTGATTGGAGCAGCGTTTTCCAAGCTTGGAATGAGAGGAATTAATGCAATTAAAGCAGTGCCTTAATTAGGAAGTGGAAACAAGGGTTTAGTTGGAAAAATAAGAGCTCCTAAATTTTCATATAATGGAGGCGTACGCACCATGTGGTGAATTTGTTATCAGAACTGCAGGAAAAAGTCAAATATAATAAAGCACAGGAATATTCCAGAGTTCACCTCTGGCTCTGGTGTTCCCAGGTGGGAATTGCTCATCTTCCAGCATTTTCCTGCCGCGGCCAACGGGAGGAAAAATATTTAATTTAAGATCAGCAAAGAAGGGCGAAATAAGGTCAAGATTTCAGAAGTGGCCAGTGAAGGAAAGTTTAAAGCACAGGCTGAGGGATAAGGACACAAGTGGGGTATGAGGTGATCCTGGCACTGCTAAACAAAATCTCACTGGAGAGAAGAGCCTGGGAAATGGGAAACCTCTCCAAAATTCACTGTTACACGGGTAGGACAGAGGAATTTTGGGGATTTTAGGGGTTCATAAAAGATGATACTTTAAAGGAAAGGTATGAGGTGATCCTGGCACTGCTAAACAGAATCTTATTGGAGAGAAGAGCCTGGGAAATGGGAAACTCCTCCAAAATTCACTGTTGCACGGGTAGGACAGAGGAATTTTGGGTATTTTAGTTGTTCATAAAAGATGATACTTTAAAGGAAAGGGAGAAAGAGCAGCAGAAGTTAAAAAAGGGAGAACCAAGTGATGCAATCAAACAAATCATGGAAGTAATGAACAATCCAGAATAAATCCTAAAGTCCACTGCTGGGCTTAGATCTCCTAGAGACCTTTGCCAAAAATTATTGATGTGAGAGATGGGATTGGGAGAAAATCTGAAGACCTGAATAACTCCAGCATGGGGATCTCCATTAACACAGGATTTAATCAGGTTTTAAATCAGGATTTAATCAGATTTGGTTTTGTTGAAGACCTGAATAACTCCAGTGTGGGAATCTCCATGAAAACAGGATTTGATCAGTTTTTTAATCAGGATTTAATCAGGTTTTGTTGAAGACCTGAATAACTCCAATGTGGGAATGTCCATTAAAACTGGATTTAGGGAGGTGTTTGTTGAGGGGCAAAGCTGCCCAACCTTCCTCCCAAAAGCATCACCTGTGGTTGGGCTCAGCTCCAGGATGGGCAGAGCAGGTGGGACATGAACCACCACCACCAGGGCACCTCCCTGCTGCTCTCTTTGGGTTCTTTGTTAAAATTAAAATGGCTTTTTTTACCCCCAGTGTGATATTTTCACTCCCTTGAAGTAATTCCCAAAGAAAACACAGCTTTTTCATTAAATGCTTCCCTAAAATGTCATTTATGTCTTCCTGATGACCTTCAGCTGACCCCAAGAAGTCATTTCACAGGTGGAAAATTGCCTCCAAAAATGGAGTTATTGAAACAGAGTTAGAATCTCCCAAAACCCAGAATAATGATTATTATTTGCTTAAATTCCAAGCAGTGAAATAGCTCAAATCGTATTTATTCTCACAAAAATGGACTTTTCCGGTGTATTTACTCTGAAAATTCATTTTACGAGCAGAAATCAATGCTGTGCCCTTTGGGAGGAGATAATCTGGATATATTTGGGAAGATCCACTGTTCCGTAATAGACCCCATTAAAGTGCTGCTGCCACATTTCAGTGGTGATAGAGCCACTAAAATAATTTAATGGCTCAGGATGGGGCAATTTCCATTGGATTTTCCCTCCATCCCAGTAAGTTTCTATTAAAGTTATTTTATACATCTAATTCCTCCTGGTCTAATCATGGACTTTATTGTCCATTACGTAAATTTCTTACATTTTCCCCTCTTTTTCAGTCTCATGAAAATATAATTCATGCCAGGCAGTGAAGATAATTCTTTATGGGAAACCTGTGGTTGGAAATCTCCCAGTCTCAAATAATTCTGTGTTGGGGACACTTTCCTTCCCATTCCAAATCCATTCCTGTTTCCTGCACTGCTCCAATATTTGACTCTGGATTAGGCTGTTTGATCTCTGTTGTCAGCAGTGCTTGGGAAGGGGGAGAACAAAAGACCTCTTAATTTTGGAGTTGCCAAATCCTGGTATTCCAAATAATTCCTGGGAATTCCCAATAATTCCTGTTATTCCCAATAATTCCTGGGAATTATTGGTGTGCTCTCCTCATCCATGTTCAGCTCTCAAGTCACCGACCCCCAAAGCTGTGATCCCAGAGGGTCTCATTGGAAACTCAATGTATTTTAGGAAATTTTAGCTGCACATCCTAAACAGCAGGAAAAGATGGGATCTTTTCCAGCCTAAAGAAATCAAACCGTTGTCATCATTCCCCAAAATTTAAAATGCCATCAGCAAAGCTCACTGCTCACAGAGGAGAGAATCATGGAATTTTTGGGGTTGAAAGGGACTTCAAAGGTCCCACAGGATGTTCCAAGCCCTGTCCAGCCTGTCCTTGGACACTTCCAGGATTCCAGGGGCAGCCACAGCTTCTCTGGGAATTCCATCCCAGCCCCTCCCCACCCTCCCAGGGAATAATTCCTTCCCAGTATCCCATCCACTCCTGCCCTCTGGAAGTTCCTCAGACAAAGGAAATTCTGGATTTTCAGTATGTTTTTTCATATTTCAATATTTCAGAAACCCCCCAAAAAACTTTCTGTGATGGCACAAATCTGCTCTGCAGCCCCCTGCTTAATTAAGCATTTAAGTCTTCATTAATATTATTTTCATTTTGGGGCCTGGATTTGGAAAAGGCAAAATAAGAAATAAATGAGATATTGTAGATAGAATTAGCTTAGAAATGATTTATAAAGGATTCAGCCAAATTTCCTGAAGTGGGACATAAACAGAACTATTTTTGAGGCCTCTCATCGGTACCCACCAGAGCCATCTCATTGTGAACCTTCACAGGGCTAAACCCACCCAGAACACCAAAAAAACTCTTCTCAAGTGTCATAAGCAGCTGAATATTCCCACAGAAACATCATCAGAAATGTTTGATCATCAACCAGGATCATTTCTGGGTTGATTTTGCTGCTGCTAAATCACAAGGACTCAAACTGACATCAATAATCACATCAATACCCAACCTTCAGTACACATAACATAAAAAAGAAGGAATTACTGGTGTTCTGCTCCCACCAGCAGAGAGGATCAAGAGGGTCCTTTTGTATCCCAGCAGTTAAAATGCCATGGGATAATATTTGCAAGGGAGTTAAACTTGGATAATCATTGGGGATGATTATGAACACAAATCAACACAAACTCAGCAACTATTTCTCCATAAAAAAACCCATTTAAAAGACAAATTCCATGTTGGGCCAGAGCACTTTGAATTCCCTGCTCACACTGAGAACTGAGATTATCCAAAGCCAATGGGATGGATTGAAAACAACATTTTTTTCCATGTTCCTTTCATTCCAAGTGTTATCTGACAGCCACATCAGCGTTAATGTTTCTCCCCAACCCATCAAATATTTGATTTCTAATTAAGGCCTTTTCATCTCAGTTGGATTTGTCTCCCTCATCTTTAATTATGTTTCCATCCACACCGCTCAAGAGCGAGGATTTACATTTTTACATTACATAGAAATCACACTGTAAATATTTATCAGATGGTTCCCTCTCTGCTGCTCATGGATTTGGGAATTCAGGCTCACAGGAAAGAGGGAATGTCCCCCATATTAACACCCCTCTGTTTGTTAGGATTTCACTGTCTCCCATATATTGATTTTCCCTCTCCCTCAACTTCCCATTACTCCCACAACTGCAAAACACTCCTGGGAATGTCACACACACCAGTGGAAAAATGGGATTCTCCTGGGAGACCCAGGAACACACAAAGGCTGCAGAGAGATTTTGTTCTACTTTAGAACCAAACTTCAGTAAATCTCTGAGGAAAGTCCCGGCTTTGAAGGTACCACATGGGACAGGAAGGACAAACAAATGGGTTTGGGGCAGAAGAGTTCAATTCTGGCTCTTTTCCCCACTGGATATTTCTGTGTCATCAACCGATGGAGAAAGAGTGGGGAAATAACCATTCCTGATTGGAAAAGCAGGTTTTGTGTGGTTGTACCTCTTAAAAAAAAGCATTTCTTGGTAGAAAGTTGCGTATTGGAGCACTTGGAAAATGGGAATTTTACGGAATTTTATGGAATTTTAGTTCGTGCCATTCTCATGAGCAACCCAACGATTTTTAGGAGAGGACAAGAGGTGCTTTGCCAGGGTGGGAGGTCAGGAGTGACAGGGTTGGGGTAAGATCCGCCTTAAAGGGCAGCGAGCCCCGAGTCCCGGCCGGGGAGCGGGAGAACCGCGCCGCTGTCCGCGGTGCTGAACGCCCGAGCCCCGACACCGCATCCCGGGGACTCCTGCTGCTCTCCCGGGCAGCCCAGCAGGGTGGGAGATGGGTTAACACATCCTCCTAGGCATGGAATGATTCCTGAGATCCCGTCACCGCATCCTGGGGACACCCGCTCCTCTCCTGGGCAGGGTGGGAGAGTGGGAGATAGATTAACACGTCCTCCCGGACACGGAATGATTCCTGCGACCCCGCCACCGCATCCCGGGGGTTCCCGCTGCTCTCCCGGGCAGGGTGGGAGAGTAAGGGATAGATTAACACGTTCTCCTGGGCATGGAATGATTCCTGAGACCCCGTCACCGCATCCTGGGCAGCTCCTGCTCCTCTCCCGGGCAGGGTGGGAGCAGGGTAACACATTCTCCTGGACATGGAATGATTCCTGAGATCCCACCACCGCATCCCGGGGGTTCCCGCTGCTCTCCCGGGCAGGGTGGGAGCACGGAAACACATCCTCCTGGACATGGAAAGATTCCTGAGATCCCACCACCGCATCCCGGGGGTTCCCGCTGCTCTCCCAGGCAGGGTGGGAGAGTGGGAGATAGATTAACACGTCCTCCTGGACACGTCCTCCCGGGGACACCCGCTCCTCTCCCAGACAGCCCAGCAGGGTAGGAAATGGGTTAACACATCCTCCTGGTCACGGAGTGTTTCCTGAGATCCCGCCTGGAATGCTGCACCCAGATCTGGTGTCCTCACAGTAGGAAGGACATGGGATTTTTGGAGCAAGTCCAGAAGGATGATAAGGGGACTGGAGATCCTCCCCTATGGAGACAGGCTGGAAAAGTTGGAGTTTTTCAGCCTGGGGAAGAGGAAGTTTTGTGCAGAACTCAGTGCTCCTTCCAGAATCTGAATGGGGATACAAGGAGGATGTGGAGAGACTTCATTGGGAACTGGAGTGACAGAAAAAGGGAATGGCATCAAGCTGAAGGAATGGAAATTTGGATGGGAGATTGGGAAGGAATTGTCAGCTGTGAGGGTGGGCAGGCCCTGGCACAGGGTGCCCAGAGAAGCTGTGGCTGCCCCTGGATCCCTGGAAGTGTCATAGGCCAGGGTTTGGATCAGCCTGGGACAGTGGAAGGTGTCCCTGCCCATGAGCTTTAAGGTCCCTTCCATCCCAAACCAATTTTGGAGGAAAAAAAAAGCAGAAACCCATGTAGGAAGGAAAGTTTTGTCACTTCTCTACACAGTAACAAAAAAGAAAACATTACAAGGAAGAACATCATTTCAAATCTGTTACACGTCTGTCTTCTAATTTCTTTTTAGCAAAAATTAACACACAAAATGAAAACAAAAAGAAGTGAAGGTAACCAGTGTGCTCCTCATGCCATAACCTGATCAGTGATCAATAACAGATCTTTTCTAACAATTAAAACCTCTTTGTACTGCACACACACACAAACCTTGCTTTGTTACAAAGCAGCAGCCAAACAAGAATTCTCAATTTCCCATCTCATCCCTCAAGCTCTGACATTCCACCCGTTCCCTCAGTCCTCTCCATGGGGAAGGCCCGGGGGGGCCCCGTGTTCTACCCCACAAATACTCGGGGACGGAGCCGTCGCTTTCTCCCCACAAATACAGAACCCCCGGATGCCCTTACTGAACTCCCAGACATCCCAAAATCTGGTTTTGCAAACGGGATTGGTGCTGGAGAAACTCCGGAGCACCCGGGAGCCTCCCTGCGCAGGGTACGAGGGACCTCTGGTGGAAGCAGATTCCAGCGGCAGATAAATATTTATATCCTCATTTATTCTTCCAATTAAAGCAACCAAACCCCTTTAATCCATGAAACATCAGTGTCCAAACCACTTTTATCCTCCTGCTCTCCAGCTTCCAGCTAAAAATAAAGCAGTGTCCTCAGGAATATTTTATTAAATTCTGTCAAGCACTGTGTTCCAAAATAAACCTGCTGGAAACAGCTTCACTTTGGGCCTGGATCAACACTTGAAAGAGTCAAATTATCCCCAAAATTCCAAGAGTTTTTAGTGTAGAAAAGCTCTGTTTGATCAGTGCCTTGGGCTTTACATGATAAAAATCACTCCAACTTTGCAACTCAAGGCAGAATTGAGTTTATTCAGCTGGAAGAACACCACTAACAATAATTCCCAGATTTTTGTAGGGATTCAGAAGCCACCAAAAGCTGTCCTGTGAGTGGCAACAGCCACTGGCAGTGAGGATCCAGCCAACCTGTTCCCTCCTCAGGAGCAGGGAGACACTTCCTGCACCACACACCACGGCAATTCCTGCTCCTGGAATTCCTGAATTATTCCATGCACTCCAGCCTGTCATTCCCTCAAATCTTGCCTTCTGTCACAAAGGTGAAGGCAACATTTCCAGATTCCGTATTTATTTATTTGTTGACCTAAAAACCCCAATTCAGAGACAGTCATAGAGCTGTTTGCATCCCAGAAATGGGATCTGTGTTTGGGGTTTATTTAGGGTGACCTTAGAAAGAGAAACGCAGCCTCCAGCTGCTGGTCAAGGTGGAATATTTATTCCAAAATCAAATTTAATTTTGATCCCCTAAATCAACTTCTCAAAGTCTCTTTTAGCAAATACAAAAATCAACCAACAAAACCAAACCAAAAATCAACCAAGAAACCACATTTCTTTGCATGAAAAGCACCGCAATTTGAGGTTTTTTGGGGAATGCAGTATTCTCAACACACAGGACACAAGACCACTTGGAGACACCTTTTTCCCAGCAAGAACATCTCCAAAATCTGCTGAAATCCAGGTCTGATTTCCACACTCACACATCCCAATGAGCCAACAAGGGGATTCTCTACCGGAAGCTCATTTGAGACACCCAAAAATCCCTTTTTAACCCATTATCAACCCAGTGACCCCACAACTGAGCTTTCACTTATCCCAAATCCCAAAAGGAAGCCAACAAAGGAAAAAAGAGGAATTCCAGGTGGACTCACGGGGGTGCTGCTGTCGGAGAAGGTGTTCATGCTGATGGACCTGCTCATCTTGCCTGAGGCCGGCGACCTTGGGGACGTTGGGGACGTTGTTGGGGACCTTGGGGACCTTGGGGACATTGGGGGTGGGCTGTGCTTGTCCTGTAGCTCCAGGGATGGGGACAGGTCCTGGCGCTGCAGGTGCTCACGCCATGCTCGTTGGATGCTGGGGGGATAAAAGATTTCAGGCTCTAAACATTGGGATTGGGAGGTTCCCATATTTTGTTTTCCTATCTGGATAAGGATCATGTGGAGCTGTCTCTGTAGGGTTTGTATCAGGCACCACTGGGATAATTTAGGATATTTATTTAGGAGAATTCTGCACTGGGTAATTTAGGATATTTATTCAGGAGAATCAGGGAATTCTGGAGTGGTTTGGGTTGGAAAGGACCTTAAAGATCATCTGGTTCCAAACTCTTACCATGCTGCCCTTCCCTCCTCTGCACACAGGGAAAAATCCAGCAGATTTCCAAATATTCTTTAGTTGCACAGAAGAAATGATAAAATTAGGGCAACACTGATGTTTCACATCTGAAACTCGGTTCAAAGGGAATCCGTGTGATTCTGTGATTCATCCCAGGATGGTTTGGGTGGGAAGGGAATGTAAATCCCATCCCATTCCACCCCTGCCATGGGCAGGGACACCTCCCACTGTCCCAGGCTGCTCCAAACCCTGCCCAGCCTGGCCTTGGGCACTTCCAGGGATCCAGGGGCAGCCACAGCTTCTCTGGGAATCCCATCCCAGCCTCTCCCCACCCTCCCAGCCAGGAATTCCTTCCCAATCTCTCACCCAGCCCTGCCCTCTGTCCATGTGAAGCCATTCCCTGTGTCCTGTCCTTCCATCCCTTGTCCCCAGTCCCTCCCCAGCTCTCCTGGAGCCCCTTTAGGCCCTGCAAAGCCACAATTTGGTCACTTTGAGGCCTTCTCTTTTTTCCCAGGCTGAACAAGACCAATTTTCTCAGCTCCGCGTGCTTAAAAATAGAGAACTTAATTAATTTGCTATTTGGAAGCTCTTTTATCCAATCACACAGAAACCCAGGGTGGATCCAGTGTGGATCCTGCAGCTCAGGAGCTGGACACCCTCAGCTGCATTCCAAGGCAGACCCAGGATTTTTCCTTACTCACATTTTCACTTTGGATTCCAAGGGCTGGATGTTGATAGGATATTCCTGGATATTATTTTCTTCATCCATGGTGAGCTGATGGCTACAGAAAAGAAAAGGAAATAAGTTTAATGTGCTCCAGCCTGACATTTCTGCAATCCTGTGGATGAATTCCATAACCTGGACAGGAACAAACAAGAGCTGCTGATTAGAAGGTGTTGCTGTTTTGGAGGAAGTTATCTGGACCTCTGTGTCCAGCTCCCAACAAAAAATGGGAATTTGGATCCAGTTTCCCAGTGGGAACATGCCTGAATCCCTGTTTTAAATCTCCCAGCTGCCCCAGCTCCAGGGACAGGCACAGCCAGCAAAAGAGCTGCTGGAAATAATAATAAAAAACCCCAAACCTGGCAAATTCAACAGATATTCCTGCTAAATTAACCTCCATCCCCACGGCCACACTGGGAAAACTGGAGAGGGAAATGGAAAGGAACAATGGGAATGCTGGCAGCAAATGAGTTACAGCAGCAAAAGCCACAGGGGGAGTGAAGAATAAATTCTTTGTAATAAATGATGGCCAAGGAGTTGCTGCTGGGAACTGATGGCTTGAAGAAAGCAATTTGAAAATGCTGGAATATCCAAATCCAGCATCTGGGAGCACTGCCTGGGGTGGGAGCAGCAGCAGGGATTGATTGGCAGCCCTTGGCAGGGAAATTTGGGAGATCAAACCCCAACCTGTGGAGTTGTTTTGAGACTTTACTGGGCACTTAACTTTATCCTTGTCAGAAATTATCCCCTTGTAACTAAAAATAGGGATTGTTTATAGGAAAAAGGCAAAATCTGGGATATTGTCTGTGACACAGAGGGTCCCTCAGCAAAGGTTTCACACCTTGGAAAACCCATTTCACTTTCTCATGGGGGAGATATTTTGGAAAAGGCACATTTACCTTTGGAGCGAGTCTTTGCCATCATTGACCTGTTCCAGTGTGTGTTGGAGCCTCCTGAGTTCTTCCTGCAAGGAGAGAGAGAGAAAAAAAATCATTGTTTTTATGGGAAGCCCTTGGAGATTCCCTCTCAGCCTCAAGACAAACCAAGTTTTGTGTCAACCCCCCAAAAAACCCTCAATCCCTCATGTGCCACCTATGAGACTTCAAACTTAGAAATCCATAATAATGACAAAGACACCAATATTTTATTGATAATCCAGCACAAGTTTGAAAGGAAATGTCAGAGCTACAAAAAATAATACACAGAGTAAAAGAAAGAAATTTTCAGCACCTCCTATGAGATTTCAAATTTAGAAATCCATAATAATGACAAAGAAATTGATATTTTATTGATAATCCAGTACAAGTTTGAAAGGAAATACCAGAGCTACAAAAATAATACGCAGAGTAAAAGAGAAAAGTTTTCTTTTCCATCTTGGTTGGTTTTGATTCCAGAGATGCTTTTGGGAAGAGCAGCAGCTTCTGCTTCCAGAATCTTTTTTCTGCAATCAAAATCCATTCAGGCTCTTCATGAAGAGATTTCCAGCCTGCCCCAGTTCCTGTTCCAGCAGCACCAGTTTAATGTGGCAGATGTGGAGCTGGGAATCCCCACATCCATGGTAATTCCCAGGAAAAATCCATCCCTGGCGTTCAGCACAGATGTTTGGCTTAAAAAAATGGGATTTTTTTGAGGCCCAGCTCAGTTCAGAGATAACAACAAAACCTTTCATTCTCCCACATTTTCCCTCTGGCAGTTTTTCCAGCCTCCTCCAGAGCTGGGCACAGTCATTTAGAATGTGAAAAACAATTTGCAGTTGACTTTATCCATAGCTCAGGGTGCCAAAAGCTGCCTGACTTCCATAAATCACTCCCGGTGTTTGACATCATTTTCCATTAACCCCGGGGTGAAGACCGAACAGAGAACAAAAAAAAGCAAAAGCCAAAATTGGTCGTGACGTTTTTGACTGCTCTGAATTAAACATCACCGGGCAGTGCCTCTAAAAGCCGGGATAAAAGGCAGCTCTGGAAGGGGCACGGCGAAATTTGCATAATTGGGAAGAGGAGGAGACAGGAAATCGATCCTAATTTCAGTTGGGCGTCATTAACTGTGGAATATCGATCGCGGCTCCTGGCAGGGGGATTTATGGAGCTGCCCGTGGTGCTGAGCCCGTGGGAAAGGGGATGGATGCTGCAGGGACACTGAGGGGACAGGGACAGCCAGGATGGTGCCACCCCCAGCTCCACATCCCACCCAGGATCTCCAGGGAATTAAATTGGAAGGGATCCACGCTGCTGTTGGAACACAGATTAGTTACGGTGTCTCTCTGACTACGGACAAAACAAATAAATTCTGAAACTTCCTGGGCTTTTCTTTTCCCTCCTTCAGCTGGGTACAGACATGGACAGGGGTTGGGCAGCTCCAGACACAGAGACACTGAGGGAAAAAAATCCAGGAAAGCTTGAGGAGCACATTCAGAGCGACCTGAAATGTCATTTCCTAGTCCTTAACATGCTCATTCCATTTATTCATTAATTATTTTTCAGCCTGAGCACACCCAGGGTTTGTTAATTTTATAATTTTTCTTTTTTTTTTATTGCTTTAATTGCACAACACACTTGAGTCAGGATTATTTTGGAGAGGAATACCAGGAGATGGGAATGCAGGCAAGGTGAATTCCAGCACGGCAGGGGGAAATCTCACATGACAGATCCATTTCTGAATTCCCAGGGGAGGGGTTTTCCCCAGAAAAATCAGGAAGCTCTTTTTATAGCTCCTGAGCCTGTTCATTTTAGTGACAACAACAGAGGAGTGTTTGAAAACTGAAAGGAAATCTATTAATCCAATTTTCAGCTTTGCAGTGTGGGGGAATGTCTGTAATTCTCACAAAAGAGGGATGAACTGCTTTGGAAATCTGAACGTTCCTGTAAAAAATAACAATCCCATCTATAAAAAAATATTATTTCTATATTCTTTTCTTCCTGGGATTTTAGGAGGAATCTGGAGGGTGGAGGAGGCTCAGGGGAGACTTTGTGGTTCTGCACAACTCGCTGACAGGAGGGGACAGCCAGGCTGGGATTGGGATCTGAGAACAGGGAATGGGGACAGGAGGAGAGGGAACAGCCTCAGGTTGGGCCAGGGGAGGCTCAGGGTGGACACCAGCAGAAATTTTTTTCATGGAAATGGTGCTCAGGCCTTGGAACCACCCAGGGAGGTTTGGATTGCCCATCCCAGGAGGTGTCCAAGGAATTCCTGGAGGTGGCACTCAGTGCCAAGGTGGGATCAGGCACCAGTTGGATCTTGGAGGACTTTTCCAGCCTGGGTGATCCCGGGATTCTGGGCATGAGAAGAAAATCCCTGCCGAGCTGTGCAGGTGAGGCAGCACGGATGGGAAGGAGGAGGCTTGGGAGTGAAATCTCCTCTCCCAGACCCGCCGATGGCTCCGGAGATGGTTTGAATTGCGGGAGGTTGCTCGGTAACAGTGTCCCGTGTGCGGCAGCGCCGCTCCCACCTGGAGCGGGGACACACCGGGATGGCTCTGCACAGACACCGGGATGTGTCCTGTCAAACACCGGGATGTGTCCTGTCAAACACCGGGATGAGTCCTGTCAAACACCGGGATGAGTCCTCGGGAACACCAGGATGGCTCTTCACGGACATTGGGATGTGTCCTATCAAACACCGGGATGGATCCGCAGGAACACCGGGATGGCTCCACACCGACACCAGGATGGGTCCTCGGGAACACCAGGATGTGTCCTGTCAAACACCGGGATGGCTCTGCACGGACACTGGGATGAGTCCTTCAAACACTGGGACGGGTCCTTGGGAACAAACACCGGGATGGCTCCTCAGGAATGTTGGCATGGATCCTCAGGAATATTGGCATGGATCCTCAGGAACACCTGGATGGCTTCTCAGGAACATTGGGATGACTCCTCAGGAACACCAGGATGGCTCCTCAAGAACACTGGGATGGCTCCACAGGAAGCCTTGGGGCACACACTGACATACATCCTAATCCTGGGTCTGTTTTCCCAATCCTGGATCTGTTTTCCCCGTTCTGGATCTCTTTTGCCCATCCTGGATCTCTTTTCCCTCTCCTGGTTCTGTTTTCCCCATCCTGGATCTGTTTTCCCAGTCCTGGATCTCTTTTCCCAGTCCTGGATCTATTTTCCCAGTCCTGGATCTCTTTTTCCAATCCTGGGTCTATTTTCCCAGTCCTGGATCTATTTTCCCAGTCCTGGATCTGTTTTCCCAATCCCATTTAACACAACCAAACCTTTGCAGGTTTCAAGTGGCAGCTGAAGCAGAAAGGTTTTGAACTGGGATCTCAAACCCCATCTCATTCCATCACCTGCCCTGAACAGGGACACTTCCACAGGCTGGGATTCTCCTGCTGATCTGACACAGGGATTGGGATGCAGGGGGCCGTTAAAATCAACCCAGAGCTGAAATAACAAACAATTTTCCCTTGGAGGTCACACTCCAAAATCAAAGCAGAACCATGGCATCATTCCCATTGTTTCTCAGCTCCTCAGGTTTCCCATTCCCATTCCCAGTCCCAGTCCCAGTCCCATTCCATTCCCATTCCAATTCAAATTCCAATTCCCATTCCCACTTCCATTCTCATCCCATTCCCATTCCCATTCCCATTCCCATCCCATTCCCATTCCCATTCCCATTCCCATTCCCCTTCTCATCCTATTCCCATTCCCATTCCCATTCCATTCCATTCCCATTCTCATTCCATTCCCAGTCCCATTCCCATTCTCATTCCCATTCCCAGTCCCATTCCCATTCCCATCCCATTCCCGTTCCCATTCCCATTCTCAGTCCCATTCTCATCCCATTCCCATTCTCAGTCCCATTCTCATCCCATTCCCATTCCATTCCCATTCTCATCCCATTCCCATTCCCATCCCATTCCCGTTCCCATTCCCATTCTCAGTCCCATTCTCATCCCATTCCCATTCTCAGTCCCATTCTCATCCCATTCCCATTCCATTCCCATTCTCATCCCATTCCCATTCCCATTCTCAGTCCCATTCCCATTCCCATTCTCAGTCCCATTCCCATTCCCATTCCCATTCCCATTCCCATTCTCATCCCATTCCCATTCTCATCCAATTCCCATTCCCATTCTCAGTCCCATTCCCATTCCCATTCCCAGTCCCATTCCCATTCCCATTTCCCACTTCCATCCCCATTCCCACAGCTGCCTCAGGTGCTGTGGGAAGTGCTGGGCATTGAGCACAGAGCAGGTTGTGGATGTTTAACAGAATCCCCCAGCACCCAGCAGAGCTTTGGGGTTAAAAAAGGGCATCCCAGGAAAACCTGAAATGCAAACAAACAAACAAACAAAAAAAAGCAGCACGGGAAGCCCTGAGATGGAAACTAGTCACATTCAATCTGGGAAAGCAAAGAGCTGCTCGTGGTATGAATAATTCACAAACAGCCTCAGACAAATGATCTCAGGTCTAGAAGGAGATGGGAAAAACTCTGGAGGCTGCAGCTCTTTTTATTCCTGCCTGGTTCCTGCTGAATGCTGTTTTCTCTGGGGTTATTTTTTAGTCTTAAAAAAACCCACATATATATGGGTATCTAAACAGTTATCCTGGATGTTCAGAGAACACAGCAGACCCCAGAGAAATCCTTTCATTTTATATTCATCCCTGGCTGGTAAATTATTCATTAACAGGGATCACGCAATGGGGAAAAAATTAAAAATTGGCAAATTAGTTTTCATTTGTTGACGTTAATTATTTAGTGTTCTTCCCTTTTATTAGAGAAAACACAGAGGGGGATTAGTCTTGTTCTGGCACTCTGAGTTTGCTCCCCAGACTGCTCCCAGATTGGCATTGCTGTGGCTACCTCTGTGGAAAATCCATGGGAATGTGACCCCAATGCTGAGATGTTGGGGCACAGCTGGATTTCTGAATTCCAGATAAACCTTTGGATGTTTTTCAACAGCACTTTGGAAAAAAACCAGGCAGGTGGGGGCTTTATTTCCAGATATCATCCCAACCACAGCATTAACAGAGATCCCATTAATTAATCTCCCTGAGCTCAGCCACAAACACCCAACATTCCCATCAACCTCATAATAAATAGTAAATTCTTATAAATAATAAATAAATAAATAAATAAGTAAATATTTTCTAATAAATATCCTGATTTTTAACAGGCAGAGGAAATGAAATTGTCTCCAGAGCAGTCTGGTTTGGATTTTGCCCTGAAGACCAAGAGGCAGGAGAAGTTAATCACAAATGCTGGAGGCAGACTAAAACTGAGCTTTGCTTCCCAAATCTCCAGCTTCCCTTAATCCTGCTCCTGAGCTCACAGGAGCTGCCAGGAGAACTCGTTCAACACCTCAGCCAATTTTTCTTCCCTCTAATTTCAGTGGCTGCTCCATCCTGAAAAGCTGGGAAAGCTTTAATTCCTCTCAGATTTTCTACCCAGGCAGCCACACAACTCCCAGCCTCTACTCTGATTTTTCTGGAATGCTGTTCAAGTGAAACCTGCCACTCATTTATATAAATTTGTATAAAATATATAATAAAATAATAACAAGAAAATAATGATTAAAACCCCACCTGGCTTTTGGGAGCCCCCATTATGACCAAACTTTATTTATTTCAAGTTTTTTAACAAGTTCCTGAGAGATAAAATTGCTCCTGGTGCTGCTCAGCTGAGAGCAAAGAGCAAATAAATCCCAGCTGAGCCTTTCCAGGGAAGTTCAATTCTTCAATCACAGAGCCAAAATCCTGCTTTTCTGCAGCAGCTGCTCCTGCTCCACTGAATTTATTTATTTGTGAAGGTGAATTATACTGAATTTCTTTGCTGTGAAGGTGATGCCAGGGCCTGCAGCATCCTCAGTTAATTCAGTCAGATGGGGTCAGCTTTTAATGAACTGAATTAAACAATATTGGCTTGATTGGGTTGTTAATTCTGCCCTCCCTGGTGCATCTTTACAGAGGGAAGGGGCCTTTCCCCAGTCCCAGTTTCCTGCAGACACACATCCCGAGGAGGATTTCAAAGACACATCCACCAGGGCAGGAAATTAAAGGCCTCAACTCCCAGACATCTCAAGATCAGATCAAAAAAACCAAATCAAATCCCAGCGTTCACGAACAAATCCTGGGATAATGAAAGGAGGCCCTGGCTCAGGGAGGGGGGGAATTACATCATCTTTGTTGTCCTTCCAGGACCTTTCTCCCAGCTAAACCAAAATGCTGCATAATTATTCAGAGTAAAAGAACCCCCCAAAAGTGACGAGGACCCCCCTTCCCTCACTGTCTGCTCTTCCTGCCAGGAAGGAGCCTCTGCTTTGGGTTTCCAAGACCAAAACTGAATTCAAATGTCACAAAGAGTAACAACAAAACCCTTCCTTTGAAATGTCTCCATCTAAGGGGCAGAGAGGACAGAAAACTCAATTCCCCAGAGCTATAAGCTTCTCTGCCATCCAAAAACAAGTCAGAGCCCCTGGGCTCCCTCGTGGCAGCATCTCACTGATTAAATCTCCTCTTTTCCAGCAGCTTTTTGAACACCTTTAATTTTCAAAGTTCACAGTGACACCAAAGACCTTTCACAGCCAAGCCTGAGAGTGAAACATCCCCTTTTTTTTTCCAGGTTTAATGCTACAGAAATGTCAGGAACAGCACTGAAACAACACACAGCCTCTGCCAGGCTGCACCGAGGTCACAGCAGTGAACTTCATCCACTGAAAAGCAGCAGAAAAGGTCAAATGGGCACAAAGAGTCACATCCCCGTGGATTGTGTGTGTGTGGAGGGGTGAGGGGGGAGCTGGAAGGAAATGTTATGTTGGAGATGCTGCTGTAATGCTGTGCTTGGACCTCTGGCAGCTGCAGCATTTGCAGGAGGAATCTGTCACAATCTGGCTGGAAAAAAAAATACAAATATTGGTGCTGGGTGTTCTCCTGCTGCCTTTGTCAGGGATTGCTGGAGCTGGTAAAGGTCAGATCACAGGAAAGGCTTCCCAGGGAGATCAGCTCTGGCTGTGGGAAGGGAAGGAAAGGGAAGGGAAGGAAAGGGCAGGGGGGTGATGCTCTGTGATCTCTGTCAGCCAGGCAAAGCTCAGTGATGGAAATGATGCAGGGATGCTTTGGCTGCTGGGGTGTTTGGGTTTATTCCTGTCATGGGAGGGAATTCCATCCTTTCCATCCCTTCCATCCCTGTGCTGGGCTCTCCAGTGGGACACAGAGCTGGGATGGGGGGATTGGAAGCACGTAGTTCCAAAGCATTTAAACCACCATAAAACACGAGCCCTAAATTTAGGGATTAAGCCCAGGAGTATCAACTGGGCCCCTGGTTCAGTGACCACTTCCTCGTTGGAAAATCCATTTTTATGGACAGAAGAAACCAACACAAAGCACCAAAGCACCAGGATGGCAAAGCTGGGCCATCCCTGAGGAACTCCTGAGAGCCAAACTCTCCTGCTGGAGAGTCCCAGGATGGTTTGGGTTGGAAGGATTCTTAAATCCCATCCAATTTCACCCAGGACACCTTCCACTGTCCCAGGGTGCTCCAAGCCCTGTCCAGGCTGGACTTGGACAATTCCAGGGATTTGGGGCAGCCACAGCTTCTCTGGGAATTCCATCCCAGGCCCTCCCCACCCTCTCAGGGAGGAATTCCTCCCCAGTATCCCATCTCCATGGAAAGAGGAAAAAACCTCCCAGCTCAGTTATGTGAGTAAAAAATAAATCAGCACCAAAATGTTTCTTCCTTCATCACACAAACAATTAGGAATGCCCAGGGTTGTGTGATGCTTGTTAAACAGGGTCTCGTGCTGCTGCTGGGAATACAATTCCATGGCAGTAGTTTATCCTGGGAAGTCAGCTCAGTGGGGTTACAGCCTGCCAAGTTGAAATGGGAACCATTTGTTTTGTGTCTGCATTGCAGCAGGGGTTGGCAGGGCTTTTATGGAGCATCCCTGACAGCCTCCAACTGTTATTTTTCCAAATTAACTCCGTGCCTACAGAGTTAATGGGAGTGCAGGCAGCCAGGGGTCTCTCCACAGCCCTGGCATCGTGCTCAGGATCCTCTGCAGGAGCAGAGAGTAAAATGTGGCACAGATTTCTGTAATTACTGCTCTGCTTCATGGGATGTCACCAAACACACCCTGTGCTGCTCTGATGACAAAGGACATGGTGCTGCTGCTCCCCCAAACTGGGGGCACCAGGAGGGTCAGTGGACACAACCCCCCATGGGAAGGAGGCTTGGAAAGCCAGTTTTATATTTGTGAGGGTGTGGAGAACCAATCTCTGCCTTCCCAGGGAGTTCCACAAGTCCTTGACCCCCACCAACAGTGATTTCTGATTTTGGCTCTGCAGAAATTTACCTCAGGACACCCTGGGGGCACAAGGAAAGGCAATTCCTGCTCATAAAGGGAGGGATTGCCCCAAAAATTCAGCCCAGGAGGTGATGGAAGCCCAAGGTGCACATTTCTCCTGCCACAGGAGCTCTGGCTTTGGGACAGAAGGAGGTACACAAGTCTCCTCTGATGGATAATAAAGAATCCTGGAGTATCCTCAGCTGGAAGGGACCACAAAGATCATCCAGCCCAGCACAGACACCCCAACAATCCCACCCTGTGCATCCCTGGGAGTGCTGTCCCAATGCTCCTGGAGCTCTGGCAAGTTTGGGAATGTTCCCATTGCCCAGCACCCTCTGGGGGAAGAACCTTTCCCTGACATCCAACACTAGAGAGGCAGCAAATCCTGCACTCTTTAACCTCTCCAATTCCCATTTATTACAGAAATATTCCATGTTGGATGGCTCCAGGATTTATCCTGTGCCCCAAAATTTCCAGGCCACATCTCTTCTCTCAGCTCCACCCTTTCACTGATCCCTGAATCAGTGAAAGGGATCCCTGAATCCCTTGCTGATCCCTGCCCACCTCCAGCTCTGGATGTGCCACCCTTCCCTTGTCCCATCCTTTCCCTTCTAACCTGCATTTTATCCATCTTGACAAGGAATTCTCCCATCCCTAAAGCAGCTTTAAACAATTCCTTTATCCCTACCACATTAATCTGGCTCCTACAGAGCTTTGCCACTGGTCTGGAGCAGGGGAATCAATATTTTGGGAACAGCTTGTTTTTATTCCATCAGCTCTCCCTTCCCAGTGATCCCTCATCCTTTGCCTTGCCCCGACAGATTTTTGCATGCAGAACTTTTTCCAGATGGCAGATTTCAGTGCAGACAGCAATTTGCATAATTTAAATCTGCTTCCTGGCATGAATTACAGCCCAACACACCAAGGGCTTGGATTTCCAGGGCTGGGCAGTGCCCAGGAATTGCAGGTGACTCTGCAGCCTTCTCTCCCTGTTAGAGGAAAGAATTAATTTTTATTTAATTTTTCCACTGGTTTGGGCTCCCTGAGCCCCATTTCCACTGTCAGAACTCGTGTTTAGGAATGCCAGATGCTAAATTCTTTAATTCTGTTATTTGTAGGGTTGTGACAGGCCCCACAAGTCTGAGGCCATTTCATCTCCAGGCAGGGAACACCTCCACTCCCTCATGATGAAATTCCACACAATTAAGGTTGTATTTTCAATTAAAATTTGCTTTGGAATATTCAGAAACTGTTCCCAGTGCAATTCCTCCCCTCCCCAGCCTGGTTTGCTCTGTCCTGATGGTGAATTCCCATCAACTTTCTGCCAGGGAAAAATTCCCAGATGCTCCTCAGTGGGAATCACATCCATCACCCTCAGCCCTCTGCTCCACTTTTAATTACAACCCTCAGGATCCCTCCTTCAAATCCTAAACCCAAAGAGAAAGGAGTTTTCATTTGCACAAGATCCATTAAATCCCCTGCTCCAGTGACATCCATTTGCTGTTTCCTGGACTAAGGGAGAGATTCCCTCCCTTCCCCTTTTTCCACGAAAGATGAGTTTGCCCAAAGTCACAATCACTTTAAAATCACTTGTGTTTTGTGCCCACACTGAATTATCAGGGTCATTTTCCATCAGCAGCTGTGCTTGTAAATGGATAATTCAGTTTGGGATATATGTGCACTTTGAACACTGGTTTAATTTTAATTATACCCAATTTGGGTCTTGATTTTTAGGCTCAGGCAGATCCTGTTTTCAGCAGAATTTTGGGATGAGGAGTTTGACACAAATCAGCTGCTGAAATGCTGACCTCAAATAATCCTTACACAGACACCTCCCCCCATTTAGGCTGAGCCTAAACCCCACCAGCATCCCCAGATTCCTTTGGCATCTCTCCCTTTGCAATTTTCCATCAGGATTCCAATCAATGATCACGTCCATGGATGGAAAATTTCCTTCAGGCACTGCTGGCCTCATTGGAATCCTCGGGAAGACAAGGAAAGGGATGGGATAAAAGCTTGGGATGTTTTGTGGGGAGGGGAAACAAGGCAGGAGATGATTTAAAATCACCCTGAAGTTAAGGCACCTGGAAAAACGGAAGGCTCCACACTCCTCATTCAGTTATTAGCACGTAAAAACCACTTTAAATACTTGATAATTGAAGGAATTTAAAGGATTAACAGGAAATGGATTAATGAAAGACCCTCATCTGTGTCTCTCTGAAAGCAGCCACTCCACATTGTTTCAAAAGGCACCAAGTTGAACGTTCTCCAACTGCTTTTTAATAAATGTAAATAATATTCCAAAGCAGGGACGAAATGCCAGCAGTTGAGGGGTGGCTGAGCCATCCATGGCATGTAAATGAATTCCCTGCCTGGATATCAGGGATGTGGATGTGCAGCCTTCAGGAATCAAAGGAGCAAAACTTGCACAGCTTGAAAGGAGCTTCCCAGAGCTCCCCAAAAATCACTTTTGTTATTCATGTGGGAAAAGCAGAGGAGCAGCAAGGGGGAAGAGTTGCAGGTGACACCAGGATTCAGTGAAACCTGACAGAAAATGCTGGATTTTTGGTGAAATTGAGGGCAGATGAATTAATCATGAACAAGAGAAATGTAGTTTGATTTACACCCAAAGGTAATGGCAGCATTTTGGGAGAGCAGATCCAGCTTCCTTCAGTGGGAATCATGGAATTATTAAAGTTGGGAAATATTCCTAAATCCAACAGGACTGCCTGGGAAATCATATCTCATTCCTAAGGGATGGGAGCTCCTCTTTATTTTGCTCCCAACAGCTCAGCCTGGATTGTCCAGTGGGGTTTACTGGGCCAGTTCAGTGTCAGATTGGGTCTCAAATTCCCATTTCTCCACAGTTTTCCTGTTTCCACTCTGGGACCAGCTCTCTTTCCACTCCCTTTAAATGAGGGATTGTCCCACTTCAATCTCCAGGTCTCAGAGAAAGAGAAGAGCTGAGAATTCCTTTTCCTCGTGGATATTTTCCCAGCTCTGTTTTTAACTCAAAACCACTCCTTAGACCTTTCAAAGGCTCTGGCCTTGCTAAATGGAAATGTCCCCACAAGGAAAATCCTGCTGAAAACTGGGGATGAGCAGAGCTGCCCAAATTCCAGCTAAACCCTGGACTGAAATCCTTGTTTTGTGAGAAATTTCCATGTTTTCTCTGGGTGATTTTACTCTCTGTAGTTATTATCACTATTTACTCTTGGTATTCACATCCTGTAGTTGCTCATCCAACCTGTTGTAGAGGAGTGAGTTGGAACTCAGGCCCCAGCCCCTGTTCTCAGGGGACAGCACAGAAATCTGGGGTAACACCTGGAGCTGTTCAACTTCCCCTGCCCACCTCAATCCAGGGGGCTGCAATCAGCTTTTCCAGCTGCAAAAAATATGGAATATTGTGCTGTGTTTTCCCAGCTGGAATCAGAGCACTGAGAGCCACAGGTCTGGAAAAGAGTTACATATATATATATATATATATATATATATATATATATACTTTA
>JBBMKD010000013.1:1492641-1517493 GCA_037834095.1 Argya squamiceps | reverse complement strand
AGAGCCACAGGTCTGTAAGATAGGTGTATATATATATATATATATATATATATATATATATACTTTACAAATAGTTAATGTCCCCTGAAACAGGGAAACTTCCCCCTCAGAGAGCTCACCCCAAGCAGTTTTTTATTTATTCCTGTGTTCTCTTTGGTATCCAGGGAAATTGCTGGAAGTACAAACATTCCCTGGCATTTGATCTCTTCCCTGTATTTCAGGTCTGTGCAAGTTTTTGCACACAAAGCCAGGCTTTAGCCCTTGGGCACAGAAAGAGTCTCTCTGGTTTTATTGGGATTCCAGGAATCCCCAAAGTGCCAGAGCAGGAACCTACAGGAGCCTCATGACAGAAAATCCGAGTTTTAAGAGATTTAAAGCAGGGAAAGGACTCCAATTCTGTCTGTGCCTTGGAATACTCAGGGAAAGCAGGGGACAAAAGTACTGGACACAATTCCAGAGGTTTGACAGTGCTGTATTGGGTGCATGAAGTGAATCCCAGCACCTACAGCTCAGGGAAATTCTTCTGGATTTATTTTATTTATAAGACTCATCTAGAGTCTTTTGGGAAGCTGAAAAACTTGAACCAGCAAAGGCAACCCTAATATATTCAGCTCCAGGTAAGTGAGACATTCCTAATGCAGCCTTTTTTTTTTTTTCCCTGTACAATTTAACAAATGAGTTTCCAGTGTCTGACAAATTATCCTGGAAAACAGAGAATCTGGGATTAATCCCAGCTTGGGAGAAGTGAGAATTCAATATTTGCTGATTTCCAGCCACCCAGTCTGGGATCCATCAATCCCAACATGTTCAGCCTCCTCCTCCTTCCCTGAGGAATGGGATGGATCCTCACCTGAGGGTCAGCTCCCAATTCCCTTGGAATTCCTGAGGAGCCATTCCCAACTCCCTGCCTTGCCTCTGAGTGTCTCTCCCTGTTTAATTTCTACCCTTTGGTGTTTGTTCCATCCATCCATCACATCCCCATGGATTGCCTTGGAATGAGGTTTGGAAAAACCTTGTGGGATGTCTGTGCCCAGGGAATGAGGTTTGGAAAAGCTTTGTGGGATGTCTGTGCCTTTGGAATGATGTTTGGAAAAGCCTCGTGGGCTGCCTGTGCCCAGGGCAGAGGGGATGGAGTTTGGGATGGAAGGAACCACCCTGTGGAAGCTGCTCCTGAGGGAATCTCCTCTCCAACATGCTGGGAAAAGAGCCTGGCTGCCCAATGCAGCCAGCCCTGCTACAACTACTCCAGCAGGAGCCCCAAAAACAATCAATCAATCAATCAATCAGTCCCGCAGCGAGGAATTATCTCAGCGCTCTGCCCACCGCCAGAGCCCGGATTGGTCCCGCAGCATTCCCGGGATGACTTCATCGGGATCCAGCCCTGAGCTTTCCCGTGTTGACAAACAGCTGAACTCCTGGAGCCCTGCACGGATCCTCGGCTCTTCCAGGGTTTGGATCGCCAGGAATTTAAATCCCTGAGGAATTCCCAGGCTCAGAGCCGCGGGCTGTTCCCCCCCGGCAATGCACAACGGTGTTTTTACCCCCAGTAATTGCACATCCAAAAGAGAAAAGGCGGTGAAATCCAGGGAAATTCTGCCACAGCAGCCCGGCCACTGCTGGGCAGAGCCCTGAGAATCCCTGAGAATCCCTGAGAATCCCTGAGATTCCTCAGGCATCTTTTCCAAGCGCTGTTTGGAGTCGTTATCACCCGGAGATGATTCCCGAGCACAGAAGCCAGCCTTAATAAATCCTTATAAATCCCCTCAATAAACTTACAGGGATGGAATGGAATAAACTTACAGGTCAGGAACGGCATCGCCTTTGCTCCAACCTCCTTCTTCCAAGGTAAAAGTGCCGGCGGATCCCAGATTCTTTAGGGAAATCTGCCTGCGAGTCACATCCGTGTCCCGGTGGGCATCATCCCACACCCCCTCCATCCCTTCCTTCCCTGGATTATTCCCGAGGGAGCCGCTCCATCCCGGAGCTGCATCACAGGGAATAAACATCACGGGGCGTTCCTTGAGGAATTCAATCCCTTACCAGCCGCATGGTGAAGTTTCCCAGGAAAAGGAGGCAGGAATGCGGCTCCTCCCGGCGCTGCCTCCCGTGGAATAGCAGGAGAAACTGCAAATCTCGGAGTTGAGCTCACTCGAAAGGCACCAGAAAAAAAAAAATCTCAGAGATGGGGAGGGAGGAAAAAATAAAAAATGGGAAGAGCCAGCGGCGAGATGAGGAACTTGTGGCACGGCTCCGGCGCAGGGATGGATCCGCTGTCATTCCCAGCCATCCACGCCAGGGAATGAGGGGAAACTCGCTTTTACGGGCGGCCTCGGAGCCGGCTCTGAGCGCTGCAAGGAGCCTTTTATAGGGAATCCAGCGGGGAACGGCGCTGGGTCCCAAAGGGAATGGCGGGGTGGGTGTGTGCAGCACACACAGATACAGCAATCCCATAGTCCACCTCATATATTTCGTTTTCTAGACTTTATTTTATGTATTTTATATTCTATATTCTACTTTATATATTCTATTTTCTAGATTTTATTTTCTGTATTTTATATTCTATATTCTACATTTTACTTTGTATATTCTATTTTCTGTATTTTATTTTATGTGGTTTATATTCTATGTTCTATATTCTACTTTGTATATTCCATTTTCTAGATTTTATTTAATGTATTTTATATTCTATATTCTACTTTACATATTCTGTTTTCTAGATTTTAAAAATGTATTTTATTTTATATATTCTATATTCTATATTCTATATTCTATATTCTATATTCTATATTCTATATTCTATATTCTATATTCTATCTTTTCTACATTCTATCTTTTCTATATTCTATCTTTTCTATATTCTATCTTTTCTATATTCTACTTTATATCTTCTATTTCCTATCTTTTATTTTATAGATTCTATATTCTATGTTTTATTTTCTGTTTTATAGTCTGTATTTTATTTAAATCAACCCAGCACAAACTCCAAACAGCTCATTCCATCAGCTCCTCGATGGGAATTTTTTTATTATGCACAATTCCAATCCCAAACCTGCATCCAAGTGTCTTCACTGGGGTTTATGATGCTCTTCGGGTACATCAGCAAATTCCTTAAGGGGTTTTTCCCTAACATTGCCAAAAATCCATTTTCCAGAGGTAATTCCAAGGATTTCAAGCTCTGGAACAGGATGGTCCCTCTGGACCAGGATGGTCCCTGTGGAACAGGATAATCCACCTGGAGCAGGGAGGTCCCTCTGGAGCAGAGTGATCCCTCTGGAGCAGGATGATCCATCTGGAGAAGGATGTTCCATCTAGATCAGGATGGTCCCTCTGGAGCAGGGTGGTCCCTCTGGAGCAGGGACGTCCCTCTGGAGCAGGATGATCCATCTAGATCAGGATGGTCCACCTGGAGCAGGATAGTTCCTCTGGAGAAGGGTGATCTGTTTGGAGCAGGATAGTCCATCCTGGAGCAGGATGGTCCCTCTGGAACAGGATGGTCCATGTGGAGCAGGATAATCCACCTGTAGCAGGATGGTCCCTCTGGAGCAGGATGGTCTATCCCGGAGCAGGATGATCCATCTGGAGAAGGATGGTCCATCTTGGATCAGGATGGTCCATCTTGGATCAGGATGGTCCCTCTGGAGCAGGATGGTCCCTCTGGAGAAGGGTGATCCGTTTGGAGCAGGATAGTCCATCCTGGAGCAGGATGGACCCTCTGGAGCAGGATGGGCCCTCTGGAGCAGGATGGTCCATGTGGAGCCGGATGGACCCTCTGGAGCAAGATGATCCCTCTGGAGCAAGATGATCCCTCTGGAGCAAGATGGTCCCTCTGGAGCAGGATGGTCCACCTGGAGCAGGGTGGTCCACCTGGAGCAGGGTGGTCCCTCTGGAGCAGGGTGGTCCCTCTGGAGCAAGATGGTCCCTCTGGAGCAGGATGGTCCACCTGGAGCAGGGTGGTCCCTCTGGAGCAGGGTGGTCCCTCTGGAATGGGGAGCTCCAGCCAGCCCACGATGCTCCTCACCATTCCCAGCTCCCAGTCACATCCCACCCCTGTTCTCCAGGGCACACCTGCAGCTCCTCCCGAGCCACACCCAGGCCACATCTGTCCCCTATCAAAGCCAAGGGGGTTTAAGCCAGTCCTTGTGTGTCCTTAGGCTGGGCCTAAGCTCCTCACGCTCCATCAGTGCTGTGGGTGTTGTGCCACAACAGCCTCACCAAACCAAGCCCAAGTGTGGAGTTATTCAAGGCTTTTGACTAAAACTGGGCCTAACAAGGTCTCTGGCACTAAAACATGATTTTCTGCCTAAAGCCATGGCAAAACTGGCCCCTACAAACAGCACATGAATCATTTATGGAGATCAGCTCCAGGATTTGAAGCTCTACACTCCTGGAATGCCAATGGAAAGGAATGAGCTGAGCTGGTTCCCTCTGCTCAAATCTGCCCTCCCCAGGGAGCTCATTAGTGTGGAAACATTTGCTGGAGATTTCCATCAGTCTGTGTTTGGGATTCCCACTCCTGGATGCTCCAGCAGAAGAAAAACCCCTGGATGACTCCCACAGCCTCCCCCAAATCTCAAGGAATGGATTACCAGGTATTTAAGAATGAAATTATTGAACTGCCTCGGTCAAATATTGGACTAAGCTGGAGTTGTCTCATCTCTCCCACGCTTGGGAACTTCCAGATGGATTTATCCAAGAGAAAATGAAATCCTGGATGTGGCTCCTTGCAGGGGATCTGGAGGAACCTCCAATTCCTTAAAAAATGAAGCCTAAAAAAGCAGTTTTCCAGTAGCCAAGAAGACGGGACAAACATCATTCCTGCTTTCAAAAGGGGAAGAAAGGAAAATCCAGGGAACTGCAGGGCAGGGAGCCTCACCTGTGCGTGGAGGTGGGATTGATGTGGGATATTGGGAAGGAATTCCTGGCTGGGATGGGATTCCCAGAGAAGCTGTGGCTGCCCCTGGATCCCTGGAACTGTCCAAGGCCAGGCTGGACAGGGTTTGGATCAACCTGGGATGGTGGAAATTCCCAGTGGTGGAATGGGATGGGATTTAAGGTTCCTTCCAACCCAAACCATTCCATGACTCTGTGATAAGATGGATAAAGAGTACAAGAGTATTTTATGAGAGTATATAAAGATTGGATAAATCTCCAATTTTCCCATGGGACTGAGGGGTCAGGGGGTCCACACAAACCCCACATTTCCTGAAAGCAGAGAACCCATCCCAACTTTCCCAGCACTCACCACTCCCAGGCCTTGGATTCCTGCTCTGGATGGAAATGGAGAATTCCCCATTTCATGCACCAGATAAAAGCACTTGTGCATTGAAATAATTAATTAATAATTATTTATCAGTTAATTTATTATTAAGAATTATTAATAATTAAACAATTATCAAATACTTACTAATTATTATTTTAATATTTTTAAATCACCAATTTACTTTGAAATGACACCATTTCAAGAATTTTAAATGATTAAATTATTCAAAAATAAACCCCCATAAAAACACTTAGAAAACACTGGATTTATCCTTGGAAACACCTGGAGATGGCTTTGAAAACATCCTGGGAATTTCATTTAAGTGGTGGGAATTTCCCCCTTCAGTCCTTCCTGGTTCATTAATAAAACCCAACATCCCCAAAAGAACTTTTTCCAATATAAATTCTCTGGAATTCACAGGAAATGGCCTTGGCTGAGGTTTGCTCCACGTGGGAGCTGGGCCTGAGGGATGTGCATGGAAAGATTTCCAATGCAAAGTGAGGAATAACTGATTCAAGTGGGACCTGCAGCATTTGGGGCCCTTAATGAGTTGTTGGAGAAAATTAATTTCCATGTCTAATATATTCAGAGACAATGAGGAAATCTGGGAATTTAATTAATGACAGCATTAAAAATGGGGGGATTGGATATAATTATAAGTAAATATTTCTTAATTATTCTTCTAATTCCATGGCTAATTTGGAGGCATTTCCCTGGATACTCTTCCTGCTTCAAGCTGCAAAATATTTTATAAATTCCACAGTTTTTGAAATAATGATGGGTTTTCCAGGCCTCTGTTCTAAACCCCCAAAATTTCAGGCACAAACCCCCCTCCCAATCCTGAGTGGGATGCAAAGCACATCTTTCCTGGGAAAACCAGCAGGAATTATGCAGATTCCCATTAATTTCTCCTTAAATTGGATGCTGTTATTCCCTCCCTCCCCTTTATTATCCCTAATTAATTGCCCTGCCCAACACCTCTTGGGTCTTTTCATCCCCTTCCCAATTTTATTGTGGATTTTGCTGCATTTAAAGCTCCCCACTGCCTTTTTTTTTACCATTCCAGAGCAAGAACCAGCTGCTCCCGCAGTGAATTATGGATTTTAGGTCCTTGAATCTCTCCAAAATGTTTATTTTGCGTGTCCTTGTGCTGTGCAAGACGAGTGGAACTCTTGGAAAATCCATTTTTCTTTCCAGGCAGCTGCCCTTGCTCCCTTAAAACCCAATCCTGACTCCCACAGAGCTTAAATCAAATCCAGGCATTGAATCCATCAGTCTGAGGGAGGAATGAATGGAAAAAACTCCCAAATCCCATCCTGCTTCCTATGGACACGACTTAAGTTGTTTCAAATGCCTTTTTCCTCCAGGAGCAGAGGGATTACAGGAGCTGAAACTCCCAAGACTGGCGAGGGAATGTGAGGGATTATCTGGAAGTGAATGTTCATGGTTAATTTATAAAATACTTCGGGGTTTTGGTGCTGTTGGGAGAAAAATCCCTGGGAAAAACTGAATGTATCTATTGGCTTTAGGAAAACCAATGGAATTTTGAGCCAGAGTTCATCTAGAAAAATTAATCGTTGTATTTAAATATGAAATCTTTGTTCTGGAGAGTAAATAGTAAAAAAAAATCATTATTTTTATTCCTGCTCAGCCCTCGGGATGCAAATCCAGCAGGAAATGCTCTTCCCATTGTTCCTGCTGCTCCTCATGGGCTTGCTCCAGTTAATTATGGGCTTTAATTAGTCATGAGTGGTGCCTGGGGAATAAGATAAATAGTCCCTCCTGATTTATAGCAGAGATTGCATCAGTCTCAACAAAGGGAAATTGGGAATTCTCACTGATGGATGAGCCTGGGTGGGATCTGGGGAAATTCCTCTAAAAATCACCCCGGGACAGGAGCTCTGCTGCCAGCACGGGACTCAGGGCATGGAAATCCCCAAAAATAGGGAGCAGGGGGGTTTTCCTGAATTCCTGCAGCACTTCCAAAGGCAGAGCTGGGATCCTGCATTTGATCCTTGTGGATCCCTTCCAGCTCAGGATATTCCATCATTCTGGGATGTTCAGCAGCAGCTTCACCCCCAAATCCCAGTTATAGCTCCAGACCCCTACATTTAGCCTGAAATGCTGATTTTTGCCTTCCCAGTCCTCACAAAATTCAAGTTCTGGGTGGCAGGAGCATTCCTGCATTCCTGCACAGGATTTTTGTCCTCCGTGCTTGGCTCTGGAGGGATTTTTGGAGTCATCATGGCTTTTATCAAACCCCACAAGGGCTGATTCCATCTGGAATTTGGCCTCAGTAAACCCAGGCTGGGCAGGGGAAAGGATAACCCTGTTCTCAGGATGAAAATAAAAACAATCACCATCCCAAACCAACCAGGGCTCCATCCAGGAGCAGAGTCTGCCCTGGGAAAGGGCAGATTCCTCCCTGGGAACACTGGAGCTGATGGAAAGTCAGGAATTCCGTGGATAATGTGCCAATTGTTCATTTCCAGCAGGGTTTAACTGCCAGGCTGGTGGTGCTGGGGGTGTGGATTTGGAGGAGCAGAGCTGGGAGCAGCTCCAGGGCAGCCCTGGAGGCTCCTGCCTGCACAGAACTTGAATTTTGTGGAGAGTAGGGAGGCAAAAATCAGCATTTCAGGATAAATGTGGGGGGGTTGGGGGGGTCAAAGTGCTGGCAGACCCCTGAGTCTCATCTCCATGGATGTGCAAACTCCACCTGTGGCTCCATCCCTGGAGAATCCCAGCTCCAACCCCATCAGCAGCACCCAGGAAATGAGGGAGACAAAATCCAACCTGAGGAAACCCAGCCCTCATCCCAAACCTGCCTCACCCCAGGGCATGGAGTCAGCAAATTCCAAATTTTCAGGGATTTTGGGAGTGCTCACCCAGCTCTGTCCCATTTCTGGGGCTCAATTCCTCCTCCCTTCTCCTCCCAGATTGATTTTTGCTGAGGTTTATGAGCAGTAATTAATATTCAGGCAGAATGAAGGAAGAGAGCAGCATTCCCACTGCATGGAGATGTTTATTATTTATTCCTCTTTAAGCCTTGTTAGATTAATCCATTTGAAATTACCACATGCTGCCAGGCACAATTATTGTAATTTATTGGGATCATTCCGGTGCTTTATTTCCCTCGGAGGTGAGGGGTGGGTTGTTTATCCAGGGCTCCCAGGAAGCTGCTGCTGCTGGAGCAACATTCCCTTCTTCTCCAGGGGGAACAACCTGAACCCTTCAGGTCACACTAATTCCCTTTCTTTATTTTTTTCCCTAGCAGAGAGGAATCATAGAATCGTGGAACGATTTTTCCCTATTTCCTTCCATTTCCCCTCCCTTTCTCCCCCATTTCCCCCCATTTTCTCAATTTTCTCTATTTTCCCCATTTCCTCCCCATTCTTTCCCCATTTCCTCCCCAATTTTTTCTTCCCATTTAGAAGATGCAAAGAAGGGATCTTAGAGCCCATCCCATTCTGTTAATTTCTCTTAAATTCTCTTTTAAATTCTCTTAAATTCTAATGGAATCTTAGAGCCCATCCCATTCTGTTAAAAAATTCTGTTAAATTTTCATGGGATCTTAGAGCCCACCCCATTCTCTTGAAAATTCTCTTGAAAATTCTCTTGAAAATTCTCTTGAAAATTCTCTTGAAAATTCTCATGGGATCTTAGAGCCCATTCCATTCTCTTGACTTGTCTTGACTTGTCTTGACTTGTCTTGACTTGTCTTGACTTGTCTTGACTTGTCTTGACTTGTCCCAAAAATTCTCCCAAAAATTCTCCCAAAAATTCTCCCAAAAATTCTCCCAAAAATTCTCATGGGATCTTCAAGCCCATCCCATCCTGTAAAATTCTCTTAAAAATTCTCTTAAATTCCCATAAATTCCAATGGTATCTTCAAGCCCATCCCATTCCATCCCCTGTGCAGTGACACCTTCCCCATCCCAGGCTCCTCCAAGCCCCATCCAGGACAATTCCAGGGATTTCCACAACTTCCCTGGGCAAGGACAGAATTCCTGAACATCTCCCTCCTCTGTTTCCTAGGTGGAAATGGCTCCTCCTCAGATATTCCTCAGGATTTCCAGGAGTGGCCCTTGGAAACACAGAAAAAAACCCCTCCAGTTCTGCCCTGTGTCAAAGACTTCACCTCATTTCTCCAGGAAAAAAACCCCATTTTTCATTAAAAGCTGCACTTGCCATTATTACATTTAATTGATGCCTTCAGGGGCTCCAACAGAGCCAGGCTGGGCTGAAATTTAATTATTTTTCCACCAGGAAAAGTGGGGAGGTAAAGGTGCAGTTAAAGCAGGAGGGGCTGGTGCTGACTGCCAGAAAATGGAGCTGGAGCAGGGAAAGGAGCTCCTGGAGAGGCTGAGGGACCTGGGAAAGGTTTATTGTTTATCCTGGAGATTTATAATTTTTATTTCTAGCTGGGAAAAGGGCTCAGCTGCCCGTGGAGGTGACACTTGGGGACACTGGGCAGTGGTGGCCTTGGCTGAGCTGGAGGTGACCTCAGAGAGTTTTTCCATCCTGAGCCATTCCATGATTCCATCACCCAGCAGGGCCAAAATCAGGGCAGAATTTGGGTTATAATTTATATTTGTAGCTGGGAAAAGGGCTCAGCTGCCCGTGGAGGTGACACTTGGGGACATTGGGCTGTGGTGGCCTTGGCTGAGCTGGGGATGGTTGGTGACCTCAGAGGGTTTTTCCATCCTGAGCCATTCCATGATCCCATCACACAGCAGGGGCAGAATTGGGGTTATAATTTATATTTCTAGCTGGAAAAAGGGTTCAGCTGCCCATGGAGGTGACACCTGGGGACATTGGGTGGCCTTGGCAGAGCTGGGGGTGGTTGGTGACCTCAGAGGGTTTTTCCATCCTGAGCCATTCCATGATCCCATCACCCAGCAGGGGCAGAATTGGGGTTGTCCCACAGCCCAGGGGGGCTCTGGGCACCTCCTTCCCACCCCAATAAAATCAGGGCAACGACACCTGGACAAGGGGCTGGGAATCCATCAACAGCCACTTCAAATAACAGCACTTTAAATAACACCACTTTAAATAACATGACTTTAAATAATATCACCCTAAATAATATAACTTTAAAAATATCACTTTAAATAATATCACTTTAAATAACACTACTAAATAACATCACTTCAAAAAGTATCACCTTAAATAATATCACCTTAAAAAAATCCCTTAAATATCACCTTAAAGAATATCACCTTAAATAATATCACCTCAAAAAAATTACTTCCAAAAATATCACCTTAAATAATATCACTTTAAAAAATATCACCTTAAATATCACCTCAAAAAACTCACCTCAAAAAAAACACCTCAAAAAATATCACTTCAAAAATATCACCTTAATGAATATAACTTTAAATAATAACATCACTTCAAAAATATCACCCTAAAAATATCACCTTAAATAATACCACCTCAAAAAAATCACTTCCAAAAAATATCACCTTAAAAAATCACCTTAAATAATATCACCTCAAAAAATATCTTAAATATCTTACCTTAAATAATATCACCTTGAATAAAATCACCTCAAAAAATCACCCCCCAAAAAATCACCTTAAATAATATCACCTCAAAAACAAGTCACCTCCAAAAAATATCACCTCCAAAAAATATCACCTCCAAAAAAAATCACCTCCAAAAAAAATCACCTCAAATTAATATCACCTCAAATTAATATCACCTCACAAAATAATCACCTCACAAAAAAAATCACCTCACAAAAAAAAATCACCTCACAAAAAAAAATCACCTCAAAATAGTATCACCTCACAAAAAATATCACCTCACAAAAAATATCACCTCACAAAAAATATCACCTCACAAAAAATATCACCTCACAAAAAATACCACTTCAAAAATATCACCTTTATTAATACAACTTTAAATAATATCACCTTAAATATCATCTTAAACCACACCACCTTAACCGATATCACTTGAAATAATATAATTTTTAAAAAGATCACTTTAAATGACATTTCCTGCCCTTTGAAAGGGCCCCTTTTGCCTTTCCCAGTGCCGGGGAAGAGCATCCAAAGTGCTGATGCAGGAGGAGGGAGGCAGAGGCTGCTTTGAACCCTCCGCATCCCCACGGATCCTCCCTCCCCAAATGCCTCCACAAAACCCTTTTGAACTCAAGTGTTTAATCAGGAGCTCCCAGGAGGAAAAAAAAAAGAAAAAAAAAATCAACTTTTTAATAGAGGAAGGAAAAAAAAAAATAATAAAGGGGCTCTTTGGAGTAAAACAAATGATTCTGTAACAAAGGATGGCCCCAGGACAGGGAGACAATGGGGAGCTTTTGATGCCACAATCCTGCACTGAGATTAATTCAGAGTTCAGCTTTTACCCCAATTAGAAATCTCCTTCAGCAAGGCAGGAAAGAGAATTTAGTCTCCTCTAAGAGCAGCCTGAATTCCAGCTTTTCTCTGTGAGTTTTCAGCTCTGGAGCTGAGGAACAATCTAACAAAATTATCTCAGTGCTGCTTTCAGCGAATCCCTGTTATGTGAATGTTGTGATTTTGAATTTTAAACCAGTTATGAGCAAATAATATCAGGAGATTCCCACTTTTCTGCCACTTCCAGAACTCTCCATCTCCTCTCCTTTCATGAGCAGAGGGGGAATCTCCCAACAGGGAATAAACCACCAAGCAGATTAAATAAACCTTCTCCAAGCAGTTCCACGGGGCTCCAGGAGCTTCTCCAAGCTCTGATTGTGCTGCTGAGGGCCCTTGGGAATGGGAATATTTCTTTTTTTTCCATGGATAACCAGGTTATCCAGCACAGCCCAGCACTCCAGGACATCCCACAAACATCTGCATTTGGTGAACATTGAGGTTTTTTGGTGAAATGACCAAAAACCAGGAGAAACCAAAATCCCAGCAGTGCAGAACCACAGGATGGTGTCCTCACACTCCTCAAGCCCTCAGACTTCCCTCGGAAATCCAAATTTCTGTTTTCAGCTCCTGCTTTTTCCCATCTGGACTATTTGACCACAACCCATATCCAATATTTTTACATTTATCCAGTTTTTTACACTGGGCAGATTAAAGCCTTGTGTTTACACTGAAATGACCAAAATTCAGAAGCAAAAAAAATCCCAGCAGTGCAGAACCACAGGATGGTGTCCTCACACTCCTCAGGCCCTCAGACTCCTCTAGGAAATCCAGATTTCTGTTTTCAACTCCTCCTTTTTCCCCTCTGGACTATTTGATCACAACCCATATCCAATATTTTTGACATCTAGCAGGTTAAGGCCTTGTGTTTACACTGAAATGACCAAAATTCAGAAGCAAAAAAAAATCCCAGCAGTGCAGAACCACAGGATGGAATCCCTCACGCTCCCTGAGCCCTCAGACTTCTCTTGGAACCCCAAATTTCTGTTTTCAGCTCCTGCTTTTTCCCTCTGGGCTCTTTGACCCAGGCAGCACAGCCCATGTCCCATATTCCTGACACACCTTGTTATTTTAAACACACTTTCAATAAACTCCCCAAGTTGATACAGTTGGAGGCCTGCAAATAAACGAGCTCATTAAACACCAGGGGCACTTAGCAGCATCTCTGGTGGCCAATCCCAGCTCGGGCAGGGCTGTAATTTATAACTTTGATCCCCATTTAATCTGCTCATAACCATCAATCTGGGATTTTTATTGCCCCGTTCTGCAGCCTGAGCAGAAAAGCTGCTCCAATTAGCACCCCCCATGAGTGACTAGCAAATAAATACTGACTTTAATATCCCACACCACAATTCCCTGGGATCCATTTTGTTATTTGAGCTCTCCTGGAGCTCGGGAAGAGGTTTGGGATGACAAAAACCATCCCCAAAGGGCTGTGGGGAGCAGCAGCTGAGGAGGAGCAGGAGATGCTGTGGGACAGCAGAGATGTCACCAGGGGGTTGTGGAGTGTGACATCCCTGTGACATCCCATCACTCACCCTTCAGAATGATGTTTGCTGCAGTTGGCTCCAGCTCCTGGCTCAGCAGGGGAAGGGGGATGGTTGGGAATGATGCATGGAGCAGGGGAGGCTGCCAGGAAAAATAAATCAGAGGAAGCTCATTAATAGCTAATGATTCCAAGCTGCCATTAATCCAGCCCCAATCCAAGGAATAACAGGGATAATGATTTTCCTCTGGGTGCAACCCTGGCTCAGAGTTGGAATCTGCACCCTCAGGAGCAGCAGATCCCAGGTTTTCCTGTGGAGGAGCATTTTCCACTGAAGGTGGAGCAGAATCGGGGGTGATTATCCCACTCCAAGGTGAAGAACTTAAAGATTTCCCCAGTTTTCTCCCCACATTCCTGCCAGGGCCAAGGGAGTGGCAGCAGCCAGGACATGGAAAACTGTCCCAGTTTTTAACAGGATTTCCTGGGTTTCTGCTGCTCAGAAGGAAACCCAAACCCACATTTTATTGTCCAAAATTTCACTAAATAGAGGGATGATGATCTGTAGGGGAAAAAACTCATTTTGTCTTCACTCACCACTTCTGTTTCCCTGAAAAGACAAACAAATCCTGGAATTCCCTGAGCTGGAAGGGACCCACAGGGATCAGCAAAGTCCCAGCTCCAGGGCCTGCACAGACATCCCAATATTCCCACCCCGTGCCTGAAACATTGTCCAAATATTCCTGGAGCTCTGGGAGCTTTGGGGCCATGCCCATTCCCTGGGAAAGATTGGAGCAAGGAATATTTCCCCATCAGGAAAGGCAGAAATGAGCTTTTATGTCGTGTTTTTACACCAACACTCACACAAATTCCAGAGAATTCTGACCAAATGGGAAGTTTAGTGGAGTTCCCATCCCTGGAATTGTTCAAAAAACACAGAAGTGACATTGGAGGATGTGGTTTAGTGGAGCTGCTGAGCTGAGAGTTGGACTGGGTGAATTTAAAAACCTTCTGCAACTTTAACAATCCTGTTATTCCATGATTCTGTAAAACTCTCCCAACACCCTGGGATGCTGGAGGAGCCTGAGCCAGCCCAGGACTGATCCCTGAGGCCAAACATGAAATCCAAACTGTGTTTTCTACCTCAAGACAGAAAAATGCAGCTGAATCCCCCAGAAAAGCCCCACTTTGGGAATGTGACCCACTGCTGGCAGTGCTGGGGGAGCAGGGATTGTGTTCCTGCCTGGAATGAGCTCCTGAATCCTTTTGGTTCATTGGGAGGCCAATTGCTAACTGTGTCAGGCAATATTCCAGTGATGGATATCAAAAGGATGTGCAGGATAATCAGTGTTTGTTCCCGAGGCACTAATTGGGTTAAGCTGATGAACAAACCCCACAGAGCAGCAGCCTGGGCAAAGGGAGAGCAGGAAATGCAGGAGGAAAGAGAAGGGGAAAAAATGATTCCGTGCAAAGGAAAAAAAAAATTTGAGTCTGTGGATTGTGCTCTTCATCTGATCTGCTACACTATAAAATAACCCCCAAAATCCACATCTAAAAATATCAAATAATGTTAAAATCCACGCAATGCTCACCTGCAGACATTCTGGGAATAAAATTGGGTTTTTAACCTGAAATTTGGAGTTGAAGGAAATTTCCATCAGGATTTAGGGACACCTGAGATGCCCCTGTGGGTTTGCCCCAGCCCTAAATGAACATTTTTCTCTCCTTTATTTGCTGTTCCATCCCCATTCCAGCTGCCAGCAGGAATGTGGGATGTGCCCCCAGGGCTCAGCTCCTGCTGTGCCCACACACTCTGGAAACACAAAATGTTGTTTTTAAACAACTCCATTAATTAAAGGCTAATGTTGATTGGGATCATTTAAGGAGCAGCCTGGTGTTTACACATCCAGAGCTGCAAATCAAAATCCCAGAAGAGCAGCTTGGGGAAACAGAGCAGGAATTTTTTCCTTCCTCCTGTTCCCTGGGAGGCCCCACCTTTGGTTTGGAGGACAGAGAGATTCCAGCCCCAAACCCCAAAGGGAGGAGCAATTTTTATTCCAGAGGTCAGGTCCAGCTGGATCAGACAAATCTCATCCACCAGGAACTCCCCAAGCCCACTCAGGGGAAGAACCACAGAATCCCAGGATCACTGAGGTTGGAAAAGCCCCTCCAAGGCTGAGTCCCCGCTGTGCCTGATCCCCACAGCCCAGAGCTCTGGGGACACGTCCAGGAATTCCTTGGGCACCTCCAGGGATGGACTCCAGACCTCCCTGGGGAGTCTCTTCCAAGGTCTGACCTCCTTTTCCATGGAGAAATTCCTGCTGATTGCACCCTGAACTTCCCCTGGTAAAATCTAATGGAGAACACCAGGATTTTACACAGCTTGGAAATAAATTCATTGAAGAGAAGATGATTGAAGGGATTGAGGTGTTTTCCCAAAGACTGGACTCAATTCCATGGAATCACAGACTGCTTTGGGCTGGAATGACCTTCAAAATCACCTTTCACCACCCCAGGGTGCTCCAAACCCCAATGTCCAGCCTGGCCTTGGACAGTGCCCGGGGATGGACACCCTGTGCCAGGGATCACTCCCCGTGCCAGGACCAAGCCCGGTGTAAATCAGGCACCAAAACAACCCCCAGCCGTGCAGCTTTGAAGGTTTTAACCCCAATTACCCCAATTATCTCAATTATCCCCCATCCCCGAGCCGGCAGCGTTGCAGTGCTGACCTCTAGTGAGAGATCCCTGGAAAAAAGAGAGGATTTCTTGGGATAAAATTCCCTCCCCAAACGCAACACCAGAACCCTGGACAGTCAAAAACCACAAGGTGACAGCGTCCAACAAAAGGTTTTATTTAAAAATCACCTAAAAGTCACAAGGAAAGCACCCAAAGAAACGCTCAGTGCTGGTTCTGAGAACCCAGAAAGGACCAGCCCAGCTCAGGGTGGGGCAGGGAGTCCCAAACTGCTCCTTTGGGTTCCCTCATTGTCCTCCAGAATCCAGAACTTCCACCCAAAATGTCCCTCAGGAAGACAAGATTTTCCAGGGACATCAAAGAAATCTCCACTGCAAAAAAATCTCTTTTAAAACCAAGCTTTAAGACTCTTGAATTAAAAATATTAAATTAGGGATATTCTACATCCAATGCAGCATTTTGATTCTAACAGACTCCTCTCTCTGCAGCCAAAATGTCAAAGGCACACGAGAATTCCTTGGAGCCATCCCAGGAATATTTCCTGGAGTATCCCAGGAATATTCCCCATTCCTGGGGCTCCACAAACCTCCTGCTCCTGCCCCTTGACAGCAAGACCAGCTCAGGCCAGGGATAATTGATCCAATTACCTCCAAGAGTAATTAAACCAAAGCAAAGTGCACTCTGCAGGAGCTCTGGGAACTCCCACTGAAATGATGGGAAAATGATGAGTTCCAGCATGGAATTCAAGGTTTTTTTCCCCTCTGGAAGCAAAATCCAGTCCTTGCTTTAACTGTTTTTATTGGTTTTAGTCATTAACTCTTAAAAAATAAATCAGTTTTCACATTATTGCTGGGATAAATTCCTGAGGCTGAGCACATTTTGCACTTCTGTAATTGGGAGATTCCTCTGGAATATTCACTGGGGAGCTTTTCCTCACCTTCTTCTCCCAAAAAAACGCAGCAGAGGAAGGAAGGTGTGCAGGGGGAGAGGCTGGCACAGCCCCACCTCCCTCCAGGCTCATCCCAGCAATTTCCTGATGGAATTTTCCCCATTTCACACCCAGAGATCAAAGCTGACTCAGCTACTCACGGAGTAATTTGAGCCAGGAGGGTGAAGCAGGTACTCAGAGCTTCAATTCCCCACCAGGATCCTCTGGCCTGCCCAGGAAGGAGCAGTTTTTAGGCAATATTTGAAATTCAGAATTCTAGGCTTGCAGCAAAGCACGGAGCATCTGCTGGGGCTGGGGAAATTCAGGGTGTTCCTGCTCTTCCACAGGGCCAAGCTGCTATTTCAGCACACTCCTGTGGGCCAGGGTTGAGAAACAGGAGGAGTAATGAGCTGGGAGCTGCAAAAAAATGAAATTAAAGACATTCCTCAGCTGGTGAAGTGGGGCAGCCTTTGATTCCTTCCCTTCATTAGATTTTTAATTATGGGAGGTTTCTTCCTGAGAACAAATCCCAGGGATTGCACTCAGAGGTGGAGTTTCTGGCTGGTAAAAACAGCCAAAAATCTTTAAATAACCCCCTCATGATTCTGGTTTTTAATCAGTGATACCTGAGCTCCAAGTTTGGACAGGTATTTATTCCTTAAACTAAAGGCATCAGCTTTTGGCAGCAATTTTGCCAAATCATCTTCCTCCTGTCTTCTGAGCCTCTGCTGCTCTTCTGCTCTGCAAAAGAAAAGTGGCAAGAGATGGTTTGCCCCGAGGGAAAACCCTGCCCAAGCAGGGAATTGCTGTTATTTTTGTGTTAATTAATGTTTTATTTTGTTATTGTTGTTTTAACCCCCAGGAAAGGCTTTGGGGGAGCAGGGGAGTGACCCTGAGACGTGCAGGAATTCAGTGTAAAGAAAGAGAGAGGCTGATTTCTGCAGGTTCCTTTTATTTCACTCCAAGATCTCAGTAGAAAGAGAAACCTTTTGGGGTTTTTTTTTTTCCCCAGATTACAACAAGGTGCTCAGGGAGCTTCTGGAACAACTTTTTTTTTGTTTTTTAATCTATTAAACAAACTTTCATCCCTTAAAATGAACATCACAATACAAAGAGAAGGGAGAAGGCAATAAAAGACTGCTCAGCAGTCTCAGAATTCAGAAATCTCCTACAAAAAAAAGTCCATTTGAGCTCATTTTCCCACTGTGCTGAAAGGAAACAAACCCAAAAGCTGTGAAGACACTTTCAAAAAGTGGTTTTTTGCATTAAAACAGTGACAGAAGCAGCAGCAGTGAGCTGGTGTGAGCTCTGGGTGAGAACAAAAACTGCTTTTTGCTCAGAAATCTCCACCCTGGGAGCTGCAGGGCCCTCACCCCACCACAAACTGGAATTTTGGCTTTGTTAGAGCAGAGCAGGAGCTGAGGCAGGGCTGGGAGGGCCCAGGGGGGGAAGGGATCCTGCAGAGACACCCCAAACTCTGCTCCTGCAGAGACACCCCAAACTCTGCTCCTGCAGCTGGCACGGGCTCCCAGCTGGGCCTTGCTACTCAGCTTTCCTTTCTGAAAGAGACAGGGGACAACAGTTACTGCAGACAGGGGCTGGGGCACCCCAAATAATCACACTGGGCACCTGGGATTGTTCTGGGTGACAAACACGGGGCTGGGGCACCCCAAATAATGCCACAGGATCCCTGGGATTGTTCTGGGTGATAAAAATGAGGCTGGGGCACCCCAAATAATCCCACTGAATTCCTGGGATTGTTATGGATAATAAACACAGGGATGGGGCACCCCAAATAACCCCACAGGATCCCTGGAATTGTTCTGGGTGACAAACATGGGGCTGGGGCACCCCAAATAACCCTGGGATTGTTCTGGGTGATACACATGGGGCTGGGGCACCCCAAATAATGCCACAGGGCACCTGGGATTGTTCTGGGTGACAAACACAGGGCTGGGGCACCCCAAATAACCCCACAGGGCCCCTAAAATTGTTATGGGTGACAAAAACAGGGATGGGAGATGCCAAATCCCACTGAATTCCTGGGACTGCTCTGGGTGATAAACATGGGGCTGGGACACCCCAAATAATCCCACAGGATCCCTGGGATTCTTACAGGAATCCCTGAGGGGCTGGGGCACCCCAAATAATCCCACTGAATCCCTGGAATTCATCCCCTGTAAAAATGTTAAATTAAGACTAATTAACCATATTTTAATTGGATGAACCAACCTGGTCCATGGCAGGGTTGGGAACTGGATGAATTTAGGGTCTCTCCCAACCCAAACCATTCCATGACCAGTCAGAATTTCCTCATTCCAACCACTCCTGCCACCTCAAATGCTCCATATTTCCTTTTAAAGGAAGTGAATCCCATTTTATTGAAAATTCCTGCCCCATTTTCTTGTTAAAAACAAAACCTCTGCCTGTCACCAGGAGCATTTGGGACAGATCTGAGCCCAAACTCTCCCATCAGTGCTGATTTACACTGAAACCACCTCATTTCCCACCACATTTCAGTTGTGAGGCCACTGAAATCAAGGCAAACACAGAGGAAAAGTGCCAGGAAAGGCCACCTGGATATAAACCTGCCTCAAATATTGACAGGGATGTGAAATCCTAAACCAGGCTGGTGATAAAATAATCCCAATATAAATGAGCCTGGAGAAATGATCCCCCTGATGCCCTCAGGACAAACATTTCCAGGGACACTGGGACATTTCCTGGCTCTTTTAATTTTTTACTCACTCAGAAGCAGCAGCTTTTTGCAGTTTTGCCCTTTTCTTTGCAGACCAGTTGAGATCTCCACCTGTAACAGCAGCAATGGGCACTGTGAGACCTTTCAAATTGGGATTTTTGTGGTTTTGGCATCAAAAATTCCCCGCCAGGAGTTCTCAGAGCACTGAGAAATGGTTTTACAGGAGTGGAAATGGAGGTAAAAAGCTGCAGGGACTCACCTGTGAGGTGATTCACAAAGTACAGCATGACCACAGCTATCAGTGACACTGCAGAGGGAAAGGGACACTTCAGCTGGCAAGAAATTAAAATATTTCACCCACAGCAAGATTTTCATGGTGGTTTTAACTCACAGGAGTTTGCTGGTAGTTCAGAAAGGATTTTAAACTTGTAATTGACACTTTAAAAGCATTATTTGTCTACTCTCAGTCCATTTTTTAAACACTGAAACTTCACACTTCAGGGAAACCCTGAGCACTTCAGTGGCTCTGGGTTCAGCCCAACACTAACCCCTCTAGAAGAGGAATTAGTTCAGTTTTCCAGGGAATATGGAGCAAAAAACCCAATTAAACCTCTTGGAGCCATTCCCAGAGGGGTTCACCCCAATGCTGATACCTCTAGAAGAGGAATTATTTCTGCTTTCCAGGGAATATGGAGCAAAAAAACCCAATGAAGCTTCTGGAGCCACTCCCAGAGGGGTTCATCCCAACATTGCCCAGTTGACACCTCTAGAGGAGGAATTAATTCAGTTTTCCAGGAAATATGGGGCAAAAAAACCCAATTAAACCACCTGAAGCCATTCCCAGAGGGGCTTATCCCAGCTGGCACCTCTAGAAAAAAGGAATTATTTCTGTTTTCCAGTGAATTTGAATCCCAAAACCCCAATGAAACCACATGAACTCATTCCCAGAGGGGCTCATCCCATCTGACACCTCTAGAAGAGGAATTATTTCAGTTTTCCAGGAAATATGAAGTCAAAAAACCCAATTAAACCTCCTGAAGACACTCCCAGAGGGGCTCATCCCAATGCTGACACCTCTAAAAGAGGAATTATTTCAGTTTTTCAGGGAATATGGAGCAAAAAAAACCAATTAAACCTCCTGGAGACACTCCCAGAGGGGCTCATCTCAATCCTGACACCTCTAAAAGAGGAATTATTTCAATTTTCCAGGAAATATGAACCAAAAAACCCAATTAAACCTCCTGGATCCATTCCCAGAGGGGTTCATCCCAATGCTGACACCTCTAGAAGAGGAATTATTTCAGTTTTCCAGTGAATTTGAATCCCAAAACCCCAATGAAACCACATGAACTCATTCCCAGAGGGGTTCATCCTAACTGACACCTCCAGAAAAGAGGAATTATTTCAGTTTTTCAGGAAATATGAAGCCCAAAAGCCCAATGAAACCACCTGAAGCCATTCCCAGAGGGGTTCATCCCAGCTGGCACCTCCAGAAAAGAGGAATTATTTCAGTTTTCCAAGAAACATGGAGCCAAAAAACCCAATTAAACCTCCTGAACCCATTCCCAGAGGGGTTCATCCCAACACTGCCTAGCTTTAGAAAAGAGCAATTTCAGTTTTTCAGGGAATATGAAGCCAAGAATCTTAATGAAACCTCCTAAAACCATTCCCAAAGGGGTTCACCCCAATGCTGACACCTCTAGAAGAGAAATTATTTCTGTTTTCCAGTGAATTTTCATCCCAAAACCCCAGTGAACCCCCCTGAACCCACTCCCAGGGCCCCCACTCACAGCAGACACAGGCACTGAAGAAGACCTCGAGGAACAGGTACCCCCTGGTGTCCAGGATCATTCCAGCTGCAATGGCAATCACTGCCAGCCCCAGGTTCTGGATGGACTGCATGCTGGGACACAGCACAACACCACTGAGCCCCTTTCCCAGGAAAAGGGATCCTCATTTCCCCAGGAAAAGGGATCCTCATTTCCCCAGGAAAAGGGATCCTCATTTCCCCAGGAAAAGCTCCTGAGAAAGGCACCTTCCCCCATGTGTGGGACGTGGCAGAGTCAGGGCTCAGCTGGGCAGAAGGTGCTGTTCCTCCCAAAGCCACATCCCCAGAGCAGCCTGGAATTCCTCAGGGATTCCCCAGGGATTCCCCAGAGCAGCCTGGAATTCCTCAGGGATTCCCCAGGGATTCCCCAGAGCAGCCTGAATTCCTCAGGGATTCCCCAGGGATTCCCCAGAGCAGCCTGGAATTCCTCAGGAATTCCCAGGGATTCCCCCAGGAATTCCTCAGGAATTCACAGGGATTCCCCCAGGAATTCCTCAGGAATTCCCAGGGATTCCCCCAGGAATTCCTCAGGAATTCACAGGGATTTCCCCAGGAATTCCTCAGGAATTCACAGGGATTCCCCCGGGGATTTTCCCAGGAATGCCCCCAGGGATTCCCCCAGGAAGTCACAGGCTTTCCCTAGGGATTGCTCAGGAATTTACAGGATTTCCCCCCCAGGGAGGCCCCCCCAGGGATTCCCCCAGGAATTTCCCCCCAGAAATTTCTCCCACGGATTTCCCCCAGGGATTTCCCCCCAGGAATTTCCCCCCAGGAATTTCCCCCCAGGAATTTCCCCCCAGGAATTCCCCCCCAGGAATTCCCCCCCAGCCAGGAATTCCTTCCCCAAAATCCCACAAATCCCATCCTGTGACATTCCCTGTCCTTGTCCCCAGACCCTCTCCAACTTTCACTGGCATTTCATCCCAGCCAGGAATTCCTTCCCCAAATCCCACAAATCCCATCCTGTGACATTCCCTGTGTCCTGTTTCTCCATCCTTGTCCCAATCCCTGTCCAGCTTTCACTGGAATCCCATCCCAGCCAGGAATTCCATCCCAAAATCCCATCCTGTGACAATCCCTGTCCTTGTCTCCAGTCCCTCTCCAACTTTCACTGGAATCCCATCCCAGTCAGGAATTCCTTCCCCAAAATCCCCCAAATCCCATCCTGTGACATCCCCTGTGTCCTGTCCCTCCATCCTTGTCCCCAATCCCTCTCCATCTTTCACTGGAATCCCATCCCAGCCAGGAATTCCCTCCCCTAAATCCCATCCTGTGACAATCCCTGTCCTTGTCCCCAATCCCTGTCCAACTTTCACTGGAATCCCATCCCAGCCAGGAATTCCCTCCCAAAATCCCATAAATTCCATCCTCTGTCCATGTGGAGCCATTCCCTGTGTCCTGTTTTTCCATCCCTTGTCCCCAATCCCTCTCCAGCTTTCACTGGAATTTCAACCCAGCCAGGAATTCCCTCCCACAAATCCCATCCTGTGACATTCCCTGTCCTTGTCCCCAATCCCTCTCCAACTTTCACTGGCATTTCATCCCAGCCAGGAATTCCTTCCCCAAATCCCACAAATCCCACAAATCCCACCCTGTGACATTCCCTGTGTCCTGTCCCTCCATCCTTGTCCCAATCCCTCTCCAGGGACTGGGAATCCCACCCCAGCCAGGAATTCCCTCCAAAATCCCACAAATCCCATCCTGTGACATTCCCTGTGTCCTGTCCCTCCATCCTTGTCCCAGTCCCATCCCTCCCATCCTGTGACATTCCCTGTCCCTGTTCTCAATCCTTGTCCAGCTTTCACTGGAATCCCATCCCAGCCAGGAATTCCCTCCCAAAATCCCACAAATCCCACCCTGTGACAGTCCCTGTCCTTGTCCCCAATCCCTCTCCAGCTCTCCTGGAGGCTCCTTTCATTGGAATTCCCTCCCAAAATCCCCTAAATCCCACCCTGTGACCCTCCCTGCCCTTGTCCCTGGCAATACTCACAATCCATAGGCAGTTCCCAGCTGGTGCTCGGGGACCACAAAGGCCACCATGGGCCACAGGGCACAGGCCAGCAGGGAATAGGCCACCCCCAGCAGGCTCTGGGGACACGGGACACACACACAGGGTCACACCTGACTGCCACAACTGCAATAAATCAATTTATTGCTGCCCTGTCTCCACCAAAAACAGCTCAAAGCCATCAAATTTTAAATAAATATTTAAAATATTTATTTAAAATATTTATTTAAAATAATTATTTAAAATATTGGGAATTCTTCTAATGAAGAAGTTTTTGTTCTGTCCTGAAATAAATTCTGATTGCTGCCCTGTCTCCACCAAAAACAGCTCAGCGCCATCAAATTTAAAATATTTATTTAAAATAGTTATTTAAAATAGTTATTTAAAATATTTATTTAAAATATTTATTTAAAATATTAGAAATTCTTCTAATGAAGAAGTTTTTGTTCTGCCCTGAAATTAATTCTGATTGCTGCCCTGTCTCCACCAAAAATAGCTCGGCGCCATCAAATTTTAAATAAATATTTTAAATTATTTATTTAAAATATTTATTTAAAATATTTATTTAAAATATTTATTTAAAATATTGGGAATTCTTCTGATGAAGAAGTTTTTGTTCTGCCCTGAAATAAATTCTGTTGTTGGTTTAAATTAAAGAGCCTGAGTGAACAGTCAGAGCTGCAGCTCACTAGGAAATTGCTTGGAAATTAAAATTAAATTAAAGTTTTTGAGCCCTGCCCCACTGATGAGCAGCATAACCCTCAGCTCCAAATAAAAATATTTCAGGAAATCTGCCCCCAATAATGCAGATTTTTAATGAGGTTCAATTTGGCACATCAGAGGCAGTTTGTGTAATAATAATAAACTGCAGAAATTAATTAAAAGAACAATTTTTAGGAGAAAAATGAGCAGGTTGAGTAATAGTAAGAAACTTCAGAAATAAATGAAAAGAAATAAATAAAAATAATTTTTTAAAATAAAAATAATTTAAGAGTAAAATGAGCACCTGGCACAGGAATTTAATCATGGAGTGAGGAATCTTTTCCACCTCAGAATAATTCTGCACCAACCCCACTGCTTGTTTTACACTTACGAGAGAAATATCTGATAATTATGTGAAAAATATTTGATATTTATGAGAGAAATATCTGATATTTGTGAGAGAAATGTTTGATATTTATGAGAGAAATATTTGATATTTATGCAAGAAATATCTGATATGAGAGAAATATTTGATATTTATGAGAGAAATATTTTATATTTATGTGAGAAATATTTGATGAGAAATATCTGATATTTATGAGAGAAATATTTGATATGAGAGAAATATCTGATATTTAGGAGAGAAATATTTGACATTTATGTGAGAAATATTTGGTATTTATGTGAGAAATATTTGATATTTATGAGAAAAATATTTGATATTTATGTGAGAAATATTTGATATTTATGAGAAAAATATTTGATATGAGAGAAATATTTGATATGAGAGAAATATTTGATATGAGAGAAATATTTGATATGAGAGAAATA
>JBBMKD010000013.1:1470138-1484177 GCA_037834095.1 Argya squamiceps | reverse complement strand
GCCGCCATCGCCGCCATCGGCGCCCAACAGCGACCGCTCCTCGTCCGCCATCGCGCCCGCCTCACGTGACACGCCCGCCTCACGTGACCACCCCGCGCGTGACCCTCCGCCACGTGACCCAGCACATGACCCGCCCCGCGCGTGACCCTCCGGCACGTGATCCCCAGCACGTGACCCGCCCCGCGCGTGATCCTCCGGCACGTGACCCGCCCCCTCAGGTGGCGCCCCCGCCCATCACGTGACCCGCCCGTTGCCAAGGCAACGCCAGGCTGAGGCCTGAGGGTGGGGAGGGGGCCTGGGAAATAGGAACCCCCCAAATATAAAATAAAATATTAAATGTGAAATAAATATTAATAAAATGTCTAAGTGTGAGTGTAAATGAAAGTGTAAATGTAAGAATAAGTGTAAGGTAAATGTAAATGTAAGTGTAAATATAAATGCAAGTGTAAGTGTAAAGTAAGTGTAAATGTAAGTGTAAGTATAAATGTAAGGTAAATACAAGTGTAAGTGTAAATATAAATGCAAGTGTAAATGAAAGTGTAAGTGTAAAGCAAGTGTAAATGTAAGTATAAATGTAAGGTAAATGCAAGTGTAAATGAAAGTGTAAGTGTAAAGCAAGTGTAAATGTAAGTATAAATGTAAGGTAAATGCAAGTGTAAAGGCAAGTGTAAGTGTAAATGTAAGTGTAAAGTAAGTGTTAGGAAAATTAATCCACGAACGCCACAGGTTTATGTCCAAAAAGGAGACAGAGGAGTCCTTTTACTTTATTTGAATTAAGGGAGAGGCCATGGGACATTTCCTCTGGGGTCTCTCAAATTTTGGGGGGATTCAGCTTTCCATTTATCCCAATTTTCCAGCCACATTTCCCTCTCCCTTTCCACATTGGCTGAGATACTTGAGAGGTACAGACTTCCCAGAGTGCCTAGTACCTAAAATTCCCCTTTAATGTATAACTCCCCTTTTAATTTTTCATTCTTATGGAATTTATGGGTTTCCCCATTGTTTCTTTCACCTTTCAATATCCAGCTTCATTTATCAGCAAACCCACAGTTTGTTTGTAAAGGCAAATATCTTCTCTTCCATTCATCAATCAGTGGAATCCTTCCCATTGTTTCTTTTATCTCTCTTTCCTGTAGCTCCTTCAAACACTGGAAGTTTTCTTTTCTCCAAAGTAATTTTTTTCTTGAGCTCTTTGCTCCAAAAGGTTCTTGCCATATTAGACAAACCCTTGAAAAAGCTACTTTTTTTTACTGTAAAAACCTCCAGTCTGCCATCAAATTCCATCTTCTTGCACCAAAAATGACCTGAATCCTGTGTGCTCGTCAGCAATTGCTTCCTGATTAAAAGATGTTCTTCTTGAATAAAATTTTAACAAGGCAGAACAACTTGTGATTTAAGCCAAAGGATTTATTTACCTTTTCAAGATGTAGAAAGCAAAGGGCTGAGTTTTTACCTGCGATGTTGAACAAGACATTCACTTTCCAGCAACTCTGTCATGAATTTGAGAAGGAACCAGAGGAGAAAGTCAAAACAACTTCTCAAAACATGCAGGTGTCATGTTGGGAATCAGCTGCAAACTCCTCTTGGACACAAAACGCTTCATTTCACTTGATACACATCTTTTCAGAGACCTGTCAAAAGAGAACTGTGTTATTAAATGGATCGTGTTCAACTGCTCTGAAGTGGTTTCGATTCCTTGAAATCCGACCCTCTCAGTTTACTGCAGTTGCTGTGGAAAACACGGTCTCAGATTACAAGGCTTAGGTAGAAAAGGAGTTGTGAAACAAATTGGAGAGTTTCAGTGACAAACTCAAGAATTTCAGTGATGAACTCAAGAATTTCAGTGACAAACCCGAGGGGTTTTGTAAAAATCTCGAGGGTTTCTGTAAAAATCTCGAGGGTCTCTGTGACAAAGTTGAAGATTCCAGTGACAAACTCGAGGATTTCTATGACAAATTCGAGGGTTTCAGTGACAAACGCTGGGGTTTTTTTGTAAAAATTTGAGGATTCCAGTGACGAACTCGAGGATTTCTGTGACGAACTCGAGGATTTCTGTGACAAACTCGAGGATCTCTATGACAAACTGGAGGATTTCTGTGACAAACTCGAGGTTTTTTGTAAAAAAATTTGAGGATTCCAGTGACGAACTCGAGGATTTCTGTGACAAACTCGAGGATTTCTGTGACAAACTCGAGGTTTTTGGTAAAAAACTTGAGGCTCCCAATGACAAACTCGGGGATTTCTGTGACAAACTCGAGGATATCTATGACAAACCTGAGGGTTTTAGTGACAAACTCCCGAGTTTTTTGTAAAAAATTTGAGGATTCCAGTGACGAACTCGAGGATTTCTGTGACAAATTCCAAGGTTTCATTGCCACTTGAGGGAGCTCAAAGCTAATTGACCTTGCAGAGCCACCTCGAGTTTCCTAACTCCAGGGAAACAATTTCTATCCCCAGATAAAACGAATAACTTTGGAAAGCAAAGCTAAACCGAGCCTGTTGTATCCCATCCAGGAATAATGTTGTATTTATCTTGTTCTGTGTAACATCAGACTCTTCATCAGAGAGTAAGAAACGACAGCCACGTATCCAGAATATTTACCAGGAGATAAAGACAGTTTTCCATTTGCTAATTCCCAATATTTGCCTTTCTCCCCAGCAACTTCCACCCTCACCTTGGCTGTGACCTTGTGATGTTGTGAGTTCAGGCACATGCATTGCAGGTGAGTGTTTATGTCCCAAATAAATACAGTGGATTGCTCTTAAACTCAGGCTTTAGGATGTTTATTGATGCAGTTGCTGCCTCCCCATAAATCAGAGCACTTAAAGTGCCATATGATCCCACAAAAGCTGTGTTTAACAGCAGTAAATGGAGGAAAAGCTGTGTACAGGACTTTATGGGGGCCATAAAATGCTGGTGCCTGTGGCCTCCCCTCCTGGCAGTGCAGGGAGCTCTCAGGGCAGTAAAAACTCCCAGGAAACAAGGATGAGTCTCAGGGTTCAGCTCCTCAGGGTTATTGCTGTCTTTGGGAAGATGCTAAAAAACTGCAACCAAGCAGGAGCTGTATTTCACATCATTAAATTGACTCCACCATCATTACCCCATTATGCAGGTTCTGGAGGAAAAAAATCTCACACTTTTCCCCTCAGAGGATGAAGGATCTGTCCCACACAGGCACACAAACAGTTTTGAATCACTCCATGTGCTGAGGAATGGGTCATTACAAACCCCTCTGTCTCACTCCAATGTTATTGGGCATTTATGCACCATCCCAAGACAATTTTAATTTCTTCCAAGTGCTGAGGAAGCTTTTCTGCCCCATAAATCTCCGTGAGAGCAAAGATCCTGGCCTGAGGAAGCTCCTGTGGTTGGGAGGGATCCCGTGCCAAAGCAAACAGCTCCTGCCTCTGCTGAGTCACAGCAGCAGGGTGTGTTTATGGCTCTTTGTCCCACACTGGTAAATACTGTTCTGCATCCTCCCCGAAATTCACAGCTCTTCCTGAGGGCAGCTGCTGCCAGGCTCCTTCTCCAGCAGCCAGCTCAGGAAATGGGGTAAAAAACACCCCCTGGGACAGTGCAGGAGCACCATTAATTAATTAGTTAATTAAATGATGTGCAGCTTCTCAGCTGAGCCAGAACTTTCAGGGGGATTTTTTTTTTTATGTTCTAGGCTAAGTTGGACAGGGCTGGGAGCAGCCTGGCCCAGTGGAGGGTGTGGGGATGATTTTAAAGTCCCTTCCCACCCAAACCAGTGTGGGATTCTGTGATCCTGGGAGTTCAGAGCTTTGGGCTGTGGGGACTAGAACTGAATTTCTAGCTAACATTTGAACTTGGCTCCATGCACAATTTTTCCTTTGTGCCTCAGGATACACAAATTCCTGGTGCATCTTCCAGGTTATTCGGTAGAAATCCTGAACAACTGCAGCTGCCTGAGAGCCACTGAAGCAAAGCCTTTCCTGGGTAGTTCATCTTTGAAAAGATGCATTCCCAAAAGATTTAAACTTCTTAAAACTCTGCTGTTTCTTCCAGAGGGATGGAATTTCATAGCTAAGGCCTGGAATTTCAGGAGGAAGCTTTGATCAATCAAATGCTGGAGGTTGGTGTCACCCAGCCTGGGAGTGGAGGAAGTTCCCACCCTGGACAAGGGCTCTGTTCCCTCCTCTGGCTGTAAACACAGAGTTATTTCTGTGTTTACAGAAATGCCAAGGAGAGCTCATTGTCCCAGGGCTCCTCATCCTCTGGGAGCACAGAATGGATGGGAGAGGGAACTGCTCCCTCTGCAGAGCTGAGTGTCCCCTTGGCACTCCTGTAAACACAGAAATAACCCTGTTCCCAAATCCAGGACTGTCCCAGCACCCACCTGTGGGACATCCCAGCACCCAGCCCGTGGGACATCCCAATACCCAGACTGTGGGACATCCCAATACCCAGCCTGTGAGACATCCCAGCAAGGGATGGGAGAGGGAACTGCTCCCCACGTGGCAGAGCTGAGTGTCCCCTTGGTACTCCTGTAAACACAGAAATGATCCTGATCCCAAATCCAGGGCTGTCTCAGCACCCACCTGTGGGACATTCCAGCACCCAGCCCGTGGGACATCCCAATACCCAGCCCGTGGGACATCCCAGCAAGGGATGGGAGAGGGAACTGCTCCCCACATGGCAGAGCTGAGTGTCCCCTTGCCATCCCTGTAAACACAGAAATTACCCTGTTCCCAAATCCAGGGCTGTCCCAGCACCCAGCCTGTGGGACATCCCAGCAAAGGATGGCAGAGGGAGGGCTGAGTGTCCCCTTGCCATCCCTGTAGGCACAGAAATGACTCTGATCCCAAATCCAGGGCTGTCCCAGCACCCAGCCTGTGGGACATCCCAGCAAGGGGTGGCAGAGGAAGGGCTGAGTGTCCCCTTGGCACTCCTGTAAACACAGAAATAATTCTGATCCCAAATCCAGGGCTGTCCCAGCACCCACCTGTGGGACATCCCAGCAAGGGGTGGCAGAGGGAGGGCTGAGTGTCCCCTTGGCACTCCTGTAAACACAGAAATAACCCTGTTCCCAAATCCAGAGCTGTCCCCACCACCCAGCCCATGGGACATCCCAGCAAAGGATGGGAGAGGGAACTGCTCCCCACGTGGCAGAGCTGCAGTGTCCCCTTGGCATCCCTGTAGGCACAGAAATGATCCTGATCCCAAATCCAGGGCTGTCCCAGCACCCAGCCCAGGGCACATCCCAGCAGCTCCTCACTCCAGGCTCCTGCTGTCCCCTCCCAGCTCTGTGTTCTGTCCCTCATTCCTTTCTCCCAAAGCTCCTGGCAGGCTCCTGCTTTCCCCCCTCCCAGGGCTGAGAGTTTTCTGCACATCCAGCAGTTCCTCCTCAGGCATTTCCTCTGCCCTCCAGTGCCTGAACTTTGCTGGAGGCTTTCCAAGACCTGGCTGAGGTGGGGTGGATTTCTTTCCTTGTCTCTGCTGCAGCCTGGAGAACTTTCCAAGCAAACAACTTGATGCAGTGGTCCCCTTGTTCCCTGAACTTGAATTTCTTTGCTGATACACCAGATCCCTCACTTTTCAATGAATTCCTCCCCACCTGATCCCTCACTTTTAAATTAATTCCTCCTCACCTGATCCCTCACTTTTAAATTAATTCCTTCCCTCTGTGGAATTCCTTCTCACCAGCTCTCCCAGGATCTGAGGAAAAGCAATTAAATTTTATCCCTGTAGTTGACATGGTTATGTTAAATATCCTCATTGGGTCGAAATAGTTTAAAATAAAACCCAAAAATTAAAAATCACAATTATTCCAACAATCCTGAGTCATCTCCACACATCCAGGTTTATCTCAGGGTATGAAGCTTGGCTTCATAACCTAAGAAAGTGATACCATGGGGAAAAAAATGACAAAAAGCTCCTGATTTGGAGGAAAAGAGAAAAGGATGGGAGAGGGGGAGCACAATCATTTCCTTATAGGCAAAGAATTGGAAACAAGCTGGAGGGGGGGGAAAAACCATTTCACAAATTGATAATTCAAATTAGAGGACAAGAAATTCTGCCTGAGTATACATCAAAGGGCTGGAGAAGGAGGTGAAATGCAATTTTCTTTTTTATTTCCTTCAAAGAGTGAATGAGAAATTACTTTTTGCACAAGAAAAAAAAATCACTAGTGATCTAATTCTGAAAATATATTGTTTCCTTTAGAAGCATCTTGCTCAACACTTGATCTCACAGTTTCACTCACAGATTACAATTCTTTGCATTTTTATGTCCCTGAGCTCCCCACCTTGTGGTTTCCAAGTGCAAACAATTTCCTCAGTGTTATTCATGGCCTGAGAGAAGGAAATGAGCGTGTTCACGTTGTTGTTCCCCATAAATGCCAAGGGAATAAACACAAATCCCACAGGTGAGCATCTGAAATATTCCCCTCTCCTTTCCTGGCACCACAACCAGCTCATCCCCACTCAGGAAATGTGAAGGGAATTATTTTCAGGGGAAAGTTTCATTCCAGCTTCCTTGGCTTGGAAAATTTGGTCATTTCTGAGGGGACCTCCAGGACTCACCTTCTTCCCACAATGCAGGGAAAATGGTGCTGTGCTTTCAGCTGAGGCAGAGCTGGTCCTGGGCTCCACATGTTCCTTGAAAAGGAGGAAAAAGAACAGAATTCAGTGACAATAACCTGGTTTGAGCAGAAGGAAATGAGTACAGCAAGTTCTCAGGTTGTTTTAATGGGAATTGAGCTGTGCTTGGAGAACATTTCCCTCACAACTTGGTTTATTTCTATATTTCCCTCTTCCATTTGGGCAAATCCTGAATTCCAGCCACCCCTGACCAGCAGCACAAGGAATGGATCCCAGAGACTTGGGATTTTACCTCTCCCTGCTTCCATTGGGAACAACATTCCCAAAGATATTCATATTTAAATGACTCTGACTGCACATAGAAACCAATTCCTCCTTGGATGGGGAAGGAAATCCCACCAGGCTGACCTGGCCATGGAATCTCCTGTGGAATCTGCTTTGGTTACACTCAGAGGAGCTGAAACCCTTTGGAACCACCAGTCTTTTGTCCTCTTAGAACCATCCCAGAATCCCTAAAGTTGGAAAAGACCTCCAGGAGCATCAGTCCAGCTGTTAACCCAGCACTAAACCACATCCACAGGATTTTGAAACACTTCCAGGGATGGAGACTCCACCATTCCTGGCAACCAGGAGATGAAGTCAGATTAGAAGAAATTGAAGAGAAAAGGAATGAATTTTTCCTTTTTCCCTCTTATCTGGAAGGTAAATACTGGTTTGTTTTTTGTTTTTTGGCTTTTTTTTTTCTGGAAATTTGAGACCCACAACCACAAAGCCTTCATAGAAAACACAACTCCAAGTTCAAATATCTGACATCTGACAACCAGTGCCAAGGGCCTGGCTCTGGAAAGTGATAGGGAGTGGAAAATGGGGAGAGAAAAGTGAGCTGAAGAAAGGGAACAGATCAAAATCCTGCTTTAGAGGGCCAGGCCAGGTCAGGACACCCCATCCTGCAGCTGCAGTGTTTGAGTTCCTTGTTTGAGCTCACACTTCTTCTGTTCCACCCCAACGAGAAGAGCTTTGGGGCAGGCCTTGGCCCCAGGGTCTCCAGCTGAATTCCCTGGATCCAAGTGACTCCTCATTCCTTTGGGAATTCACCCCCGGGGCTCTGCCCAAGCCCTGGGAACCACTGGGCTGTTTTCCTTGGCTTCTCTGAGTTTCCATCCCCACCAAAAGAGGAGAAACAACCCATGAGGGCTTTTGTAGCTCCTTAAAATCTGATTATTGCAGGGAATTAGAGCCAGCAGATGCACTGGAGATAAGGGGTGGGATGAAGCACAGCTGAGCCCTGCTCTGGTGGGGAAGAGGGGTGGCACCACCACAAAATTCAGAGCTCTGACACTCAGGGGCTCCAAATCTTGTCTTGAGGAGTCCAAATTGGTCATAATTCACCAGCTCTGTATGATTTTTTTGTCTAGAATTCACGTGTCCAAGTTTTCCCTTCCTTTTAAGGCTGCCTGTTCCTTCCCTGCTGAGCATTCCTGCCTCCAGCCCAAGCTGCCCCAACATCATTTCAGCTTCTACTCCACACATTCCCAGCCCATTTTCCTGCACTTTCTGCTCACCAAGCAAAAAATGGAGCTTTTTATAAGCTCCTTACAGTGACACCTGAAAGAGCAGTGCTGTTGTCAGCACATTCCCAGCCTTTCTTCCCTGGGAATATTCCCCAGAGCCAGCCTCACACCCTGAGTGCCCCGTAGGAAAAGGGATTTCTCTACAAAGCTGAAGGGATTTTCAGGGAGTTCCACCCCTGAGAGTGGCTGTGGATGGTGTCCAGCAGCTCCTCATGGCCCAGCAACCTTCCCCAAACACTGAGAGCTTCCAGGAAATGGGAAAGAAACACACATCCCACAGGCCTGGCTGAATCACTGCTCCCCACACACAAAATTTCCTCATTTCCTTCAAGGAAATGAGGAAAAATAAACAGGTTTCAAACAGCACAAATGTCTCCCTGGGGGGCTTGGCTGGGGGTTTATCCTACAGCCACAGCATCCCAATCCCCATGGATGCAGGGCCTGGCTCAATCCCAGTTTGGGATGGAAGGAAAGCACCAACAAACAGCTTTGCTGAGGCAGCAGGCTGTGGTGGAGCTGTGAGAAAAGCTTTGTGCTGTTGCAATGTTTTCCCTCGTTGCTCTGTGCCCTCTGCAAACAGATTTGGCAGGCAGGCATTGTTACCCTGGGATCCTCCTGCAGGATTTATTGGGGGTGTTTAATACCTGCCACAGCCAGCCTGCGTTTCCCTGAGCTGGCATCAAATGCTGGCCCCGAAGTGACAATTTATTGTTGGTTCTGTTGTCTCAGGAGAAAGCACAAAGCCAATAATGGTTATAAAAGTGCCACTCCCAAAGTGTCCCAAAGTGTCCCAAAGTGTCCCGAAGTGTCCCGTTCCCAGTGTCCCAAAATGTCCCATTCCCAAAATGTCCCATTCCCAGTGTCCCAAAGTGTCCCACCATTCCCAAAGTGTCCCATTCCCAAAGTGTCCCATTCCCAAAGTTTCCCATCCCCAAAGTCTCCCATTCCCAAAGAGTCCCATTCCCAGTGTCCCCTTCCCAAAGTGTCCCAAAGTGTCCCATTCCCAAACTGACTCATTCACACATTGTCCCACTCCCAGTGTCCCATTCCCAAACTGTCCCATTCCCAGTGTCCCAAAGTGTCCCATTCCCAAAGTGTCCCATTGCCAGAGTCCCATTCCCAAAGTGTCCTGTCCCCAAAGTGTCCCATTCCCAAAGTGTTCCATTCCCACAGTGTCCCATTCCCAAAGTGTCCCATTCCCAGTGTCCCAAAGTGTCCCATTCCCAGTGTCCCATTCCCAGTGTCCCAAACTGTCCCACTCCCAGTGTCCCATTCCCAGTGTCCCATTCCCAGGGCCTGGGGACACTCCTGCTGGTTGTTCCCACCACCTCGCAGCTGAGGGATAAGCAGGACAAGCCAGGGATAGAATGTCTGAAATTCCTGTTCTCATCCACAGCTGGGAAGGTGTTTTAACCCCCAGGCACTGCTGCCTCCAATCCAGGTTATCTTTGGGCTGGAATCAAGGAATATTTGGGATGGAAGGACCTTAAAGCCCCACCCTTGCCAAGGGAGGGACACCTCCCACTGTCCCAGGGGCTCCAACCTGGCCTGGGACACTCCAGGGGCAGCCACAGCTTCTCTGGGAATTCCATCCCAGCCCTGCCCACCCTCCCAGGGAGGAATTCCCTCCCAAGATCCCATCTAAATCTCTCCTGCTTTAGTTCAAAGCCATTCCCTCTTGTCCTGGCACTCCAGGTCCTTGTCCAAGGTCCCTCTCCAGCTCCTTCAGGCTCCCTTTAGGTCTTGGAAAGGCCCAGTTAAATCTCCCCACATCTTTCTCTTCTCCAGGCTGGACATCCCTCAGTCTGAGAAAAGTCTCCTGCAGCCAACTGCAGAAAAATGCAAAAATATCCAACAACAACTTCAATTCTGCATTTTTTAGTTAATTAAACAGATTGATGAGGGAAAACCCAAATTGCTTTATCAGCAGGGCTGAGCTGAACCAGCCTCTCCTGAACTCCTGCCCCTTCCTTGCTTTGGGAAGGAAACACAACAAATGGAAAGATGGAAACAGATGGAAACACAGCAAAAATAAAAGAGGGAAGTAGTAATTTGGTTTGATTTTTGCTATTAAATATTCAATTAAATACTCAATCTTCTCCCCCCTCACATTTCTATTAACACACAACCCATTTCTGTTGCCTTCTCTGACTGCAGTGATGGCCCCTCCTGAGCCAGGCTGCTCTTGCTTTGTGTCACAGTTTTGTTTTCTGTCCCATTCATGATGAGCAATGGGATCATTCCTGCCAAAAACCTGGGTGAGTTCAGCCCAGGTGCTGTGACTCTTCCCCTGGGATTTCCAGGCATTTCCTCTCCCAGCCACATGAAATATTAATATCCCTCCCTTCCCTTTTCAGAATCTTGTGAAGAAATGGCAATTTATCCCTAAATCAATTTTACTCTGCTGCCTCTCTCACCCTGCAACCACTACAACAAACGTGGAAAGCTGATCATAGGATTTAAGAAGGCTGGGCAAAAATAATTCATTAAAAATTCATTAAAAATAAATCTCTGACCTTTTGGAGCAGTTAAAAATCAGTGTAACTCCCCCAGCAGCACCAGGGAAGTGGATCTTGGATGTCTCCTCATGCCATTCCAAGGGTGCCACTGGAATTCAGGAGTTTTCTAGGTGTTTAACAATTCCCTCAGGGAAAAGAGGCTGGAGCACAGCACGCCAGAGGGTTTGGCAGGGGAAGGAAAAGGGCTCGGTGGTGATGGTTTCCCATGATTGTGCTGTAAATACCCTCAGCACTCACTCCCATCCCGTTGTTCTCCTCGGGGATCGAGGGCAGGCAGGATCAGGGGGGAAAAGGAAACCAAAATGTCAGTGCAGGTTGGAGCTTTCTGCAGGGAAACTCTGCAGTGGCTTCCACAGAAAAAAGGGAAAGTTGTCCCTTTTTTCCTTTAGGTAAGAATTTTCCTTCAACTTCCTATTTTTGTCTGGACAATTAAATAATCAATTAAAAATCCTTCCAGAGGTGGGTGATATCAGGGATTCAGGCACAATATCACTTCAATCATGGGTTACACTATATATTTATTTATAATTTATGTAGATGTGGCACTGTGTTGTTTGTAAACACATCACCAATCTAAAGAGATCTATACTTACTAAAAAATTACAGCACCAGGCTCTTCACTGGCAGCAAATTATTTCATCTGGGATCATTTCACTCATTCCATCCATGCAAATAGTTTGGCACATTCTAGAACCTGGAAGAATAAAATTCCACAATTATGAAGGCATTTTTTTCCTTTGGAAAAAAACCAAATTAACAAACCCATCCTGGACATGGTTTTATATCCTAAGCCAGACCCAAACATTATAACCCAAATCCCTTTCTGGGGTGGAATTCCCAGAGAAGCTGTGGCTGCCCCTGGATCTCTGGAAGTGTCCCAGGCCAGGCTGGAGCAGCCTGGGACATGTCCCTGCCCATGGCAGAGGTTGGGAATGAGATTTAAGGTCCTTTCCTGCCCATCCAGCCTGGAATTCCATGATTCTGTGAACATTTGAAGGTACCAAATGCTCATTTTCCAAGCCAGAACCACCATTTAGACATTAAATAGATATTTAGACATTAAATAGACATTTAGACATTAAACAGACATTTAGACATGAAACAGACATTTAGACATGAAACCTTCCCCACTTTCATTTGCTGTTTCTCCTAAAAACCTCTCAATCTGCAGGAAAACCACTATTGCAGGATTTCTGACCCATTTTTCCAGCAGAAGCCAGGGAATGGTGAGCACAGCGTGGTCACTCCCTCTCTGGGATGGGGTTGGTGACGTGCTCAGGGAGCTCTGCCACATCACACAAACTGATGTTTTGTTTTCCCAGGGATGGAAGTGGAAGAGTTTTCTCCCTGTAGCCCCTCCAAGTGGAATTCCAGCTGCTGGGAATGCCAGTGCCCCTCTCCTGCTCTTCCCAAAGTGGAGCTGGAGGTGTTTGGAGGTGCTTTGGGCAGTTGGTGGCTGATCACAGGCAGGCTGAGCTCACAGCCCTCCCGTCCCCTGGAGTTTTGGCAGGATAAACCTTGACCAGGCACTTCAATCCTCATCAAAAGCACCACTGTTGCCCTGATGCAGAAGCTTTTTGTTGTTTTTACTCTTGAACTGGAGTTTCTCACGCAGCTTCACAAAAACAATGTGTATTTTTAGCATTTATCTATTATTTACATTTTTGTCCTCTGGGAGGAGAAATGTGATGGATGTTCACCATCCAGGTCGAAGAGGTGGCCACCTGTGTAGCCAATCTCTTGACCTCTGTACAAATGGATATAAAGAATGGAGTCAGATAATTAGAGGAGAATAAAGAACCAGAAGCTTCCCTTGACCTGCTGCGTCTGCCTCGTTCCTCGGTGCCCTGAAATTGTTACACACCACGCTGCCCACGGTGAACTTTGGAAAAACTCTGATTTCACCAGAGTTTTTTCATCCAAACGTTCAGCTGGGCTCCCCCCCATCCTCGTGCAGGAGGAGAAATAAACTGATACATTTGGTGAGGAAACAAGGCCGTGGTTGTTTGTCAAAACATCGTGACTAATCCTGGGGAAAAAAAAAGATCGTTTTCTCAGAAGTTCTGGGGTGGGAACACACAGTGATGCAGGAAAGAACAAAGGAGGACTTCGTGCTAATCACAAGCAAGAAAAGAGATGATTGTGAGATAATTCACTGACCAATGAGAGAAACCAAACCATTCCTCAGCAGGGAAATAATGGGATTTTAGAGACAATAATTACTGCAAGGACTGGACATAGCTGCTGTGATGTTTTAATTCCATGTCCATCTAATACTCAGATTAAAATGCAATCCTAGTTGATTTTTAAGTGGTGCCTACAATACCCAGATATGAACTCTGCAATACAAACACATCACAATGTGGATTTTGATTTGTTCTTTGAAATAATTGTAGGGGTTCCTGGAGAGTAACCTGCCTTTCCTGCTCTCAGGGTACTCAATCTGCTGCAGTCACCTGGTTACTGCAAATCCTGCAGGAGAGTAAAATTTAAAATATTTTTAAATAAAATCATTTTTATTAAATAAAAATTAAATATTGATAAATTTTTAATTAAATAATTTTTAATAAAATAAACTGCCAATTGTCATCACACATTTGATGGGGTGAGCTGGAAATTGGGTAATAAAATCCCAGAATCATTAAGGCTGGGAAAGATCTCCAGCATCATCGAGTTCAGTGAATAATTCCATGAGTAATTTATGTATCTGCTGATATAAATACAGGATATAAGTGTTTAAACTTTGAGCAAACCTTTAAAAAAACCCTAAGTACAAAATTCATAAGTGAAGATAAAACTGCATTGAAGTTAATTAATCTCCCTGCAACACAAATCCTTCTCAGAACAGAATTAACAATAAATTCAACTTGTTTTCCTCTCTAAAGAACATCCATCCTCAAGGAAGGTCTCAATGAGGAATATTTTGTTATATAATAAATATTTTATATATATATCAATATATTATAATTAATTATATTAATATTCTATATAGTATATAATTATATTATATTTTTGTATTTGCATATATTTTATGTGATATATATTTATTATCTTTATTCTCTTAGACATTATTTTGTCTAAGAGATGTTAAAAATGATGAAATAAAGAATGTCAGGATCCCCTCTGAGGTGTGCCCAGAGCAGTGACAGGGCAGGGCTGTCTTCACAGGGGTTTCTGTCCCTTCTGGGCTTTGATTTAAGGAACCTCAGAGCTCAAAATCCTGGAAAAGGGGACAGAGAGGGGACAGGGAGGGGACAGAGAGAGGGGACAGAGAGGGGGGACAGAGAGGGGACAGAGAGAGGGGACAGAGAGAGGGGACAGAGAGGGTACAGAGCGGAGGAACAGAGAGGGGACAGAGAGGGGGGACAGAGAGGGGACAAGGAGG
>JBBMKD010000013.1:1404718-1419717 GCA_037834095.1 Argya squamiceps | reverse complement strand
GAGAGCTGGAGAGGGACTGGGGACAAGGGATGGAGGGACAGGACACAGGGAATGGCTTCACATGGACACAGGATGGGATTTATGGGATTTTGGGATGTAGTTCCTGGCTGGGATGGAAATTCCTGGCTGGGATTCCTGAATAGGCACTGGGACAAGGGATGGAGGGACAGGACACAGGGGATGGCTCCACATGGACAGAGGTTAAATGGGATATTGGGATGGAATTCCCAGATTTGCTGTGGCTGCTGATCCCTGGCAGTGCCCAAGGCCAGGCTGGAGCAGCCTGGGACAGTGAAAGGCATCCCTGCCCTGTCCCTGGATGGGATTTCAGGTCATTCCAACCCAAACCATCCCATAATTCTAAGGTGACAGGAGCTGCACTACAGCAGACTCCATAAATAAAACGTCAAGCCTGATTTTCTGGGGGGATTTGGAAGGAGGGAAAAAAAGAAAAAGAATTTGCTATATTTAAACTTGAGTTTGCAAGTCCTGCTACCTTGAAAACCTCCTCCTTTCAAAGAGATTCCTAAGGATCTTTTTGGGATAAATCAAATACCCCAATTCCTGCTGCCTTAATGCTGAAAACTTCTCTTTTCAAAGAGATTCCTAAGGATTTTTTTTGGATAAATAAAATATTCCAATTCCTGCTGCCTTGGTGCTGAAACTTCTCCTTTCAAAGAGATTCCTAAGGATAAATTTTTTGGGATAAATCAAACACCCCAATTCCTGCTGGAGAGAGGGAATCAGAATTCACTGAGGATAAATAAAGGATCCAGATTTCAAACCCCCAGCTCAACTCCAGCCTCCCCAAATCCCAGGCAGCTCCAGGATCCCTCCCAGCTGCTGCCCCAAGTGCTGGGAATGACAGATTAGGGAAGGGCAGGAATGACTAAAGGCTGCAGATGACATCAGGGACATTAACAGGGGGAAAATGGACTGGAGGAAGCAGAGCCCATTAGTGCAGGGCAGTTTTGACAAACACATTATTGGGAGATAAAACGACTTCCAGCTGTTGTTTGTCAGCTGTCAGGCCCAAGCATTTGTATTTCATAGGAAAATCAAAAATAATGGAGTCAGAAAGCTCCCAGGCTTCAGACAAAAAAAAAATCAATATTAACTCAGTGTATGGTGAGTCCTTTTACCCTGTTAGGGTGGGAAAAAAAGGAGATAATCTTGGATTAGGGCTGGGTTTTAATAAAAAGGTGATTCCAGCAGCAGGGACAATTTCCAGCCCTGTCACCTTGGCAGGGTGGGGCTTTCCCAGTTTAACTGGGAACATCATCATCATCCTTCAGGGAGAATTCAGCATTTCACAATTCTCTATTTACATCTATTTCTATCCTCCCATATAGAAATCTACACAGCCTGTTTTAGAGCTGTGAATTCCTGTGGCTGGAGCAGCAAGAACCTGGAATGTCACCTGAGAACTAAAATTCCTTTGATGCCACCCCAAAACACCACACACAAAAATTAGAAACAGCAGAGAATCAGGTAAAAATAAAAAGAGAGAATTCCAAGATTCTACAAATCAGGTGAAAGAAAAACTTCCCTGAGAGCTCTGCCTAAAATATTCCCATTTTTTTTCCCCTTAAGGACAAAATTTATTCCACTAAGAGTTTCAAAATCGCTGAAATAGAAGCATTAAATGACCAACAATATCTTGTGAATGATCCATTAAAACAAAAAACACGTTTTAAATGTTTCTTGGATAATCTGAGTGTAAATTTTTATGGATTCACTGCTTATCCATAATCCTGACCATGAACACGAACTTAAAGAGATTTTTTTCAAGCAGGTCTAACTCCAGAATCAAAGCAATGACAATAAACCTTAAATATTCCTCAGAATCTATTTCTTCCTATGTTGCTAATTAGATTTAAGGGGTTAATTTAATTTAAAAATACAACACATTTTACATAAAAAGCTTTGAAATACAGAAAAAAAGCTGCTATTTTTTCTTACTCTTCGAGCTGAGGATTAAAACTAAACAAACAACTACAGCAGAAAATATTTCCCCTTTGATCCCATTTTATTTGGGATTATTGGAAGTGATATTTTTATCCAGCTGCCTTATAGAGCTGTGTGCTTTCCAACAGAACTGGGTTTTCTTTAAATTTCATTTTCCTTTCAATTTAAACTCATGGCTTTGCACACATCCCATGTTTTTTTAATTGATCCCAGTTTTACTCAAGCTGCACAAACGGACAAATTAAAGAAAAAAAATGAAGTTTTTCCCTGGATAATTTGCAGTGGATGACACCAAAAACCTCCCTGGCTGTGGGAAATCCTGGATTCTGCACTAAGCACTGGGAAAAGGAGGAAAATCCAGCAGGACAGGAGGGACTCACTGTGCCTGTACCACCTCTGCACTGTAAAACCTCAGAGTTTTGGTTTCCAGGGAATTTTCCTGCCTCAAGTCCTTTCTCTGTTTGGATCAGGAGAGGATCAGTTGTCCTGACCCTGATCCTGCTGAATCCTGAGACCCTTCCCAGCCCAAGGGCTGGAATTCCAAGGATGTACTGGAATTCCAAGGCCAGGGGGAGCTGCCTGGAGACCATTCCTGGAGATCATCCCTGGAGAACTTCCCTAGAAATCCTCCCTGGAGATCTTCCCTAGAAATTATCCCTGGAGATCCTCCCTGGAGAAATTCCCTGGAGAAATTCCCTGGAGATCATCTCTGGAGATCTCCTCTGGAGATACCCCCTGGAGAAATTCCCTGGAGAACCTCTCTGGAGATCTTCCCTAGAAATTATCCCTGGAGATCCTCCCTGGAGAACTTCCATGGAGATTTTCTCCTGGAGATCCTCACTGGAGATCATCCCTGGAAAACTTCCCCTGGAGACCCTCCCTGGAGAAGTCCCCTGGAGATGCCCTCTGGAGATCCTCCCTGGAAAACTTCCCTGGAGAACCTCCTTGGAGATCTTCCCTGGAGACCATCCCTGGAGATCCTCCCTGGAGATCCTTCCTGGAGAAATTCCCTGGAGACCCTCCCTGTAGAATCTCTCCTGGAGATCCTCACTGGAGATCATCCCTGGAGAAACTCTCCTGGAAGTCATCCCTGGAGACGCTCCCTGGAGATGCCCTCTGGAGATCCTCCCTGGAGATCTCTCCTGGAGCCTCAGTGGCTGCTCCAGAGCAAAATCCAGAAGAATCAGCCCAGGAATGTCCCATCCCTGCAAGCTCTGAACTGCAGCATTCCTGGTATTCCAAATCCTTCCTGCTCCTCCCAGAGCAGGGTTATCCCGGGATATCCCTGGGGTATACCCTGGGATATTCCCTGGGATATTCCCTGGATGTTTCCTGGGATATCCCTGGGATATTCCCTGGGATATTCCCTGAGGAATTTCCTGGGGTAGTTCCTGGGATATTCCCTGGGATATTCCCTTGATATCCCCTGGGGTATTCCCTGGGATATCCCCTGGGGTATTCTCTGGGATATTTCCCGGGATATTCCCTGAGGAATTTCCCTGGGATATTTCCCGGGATGTTTCCCAGGATATTTCCCAGGATGTTCCTGGGATATTCCCTGGGATATTCCCTGGGATATTTCCTGGGATATTCCCTGGGATATTTCCTGTGATATTCCCTAGGATATTTCCCGGGATCTCGTGCAGCCGATCCCGTTTCCCGGCCGGGCTCCGCTGCCGTTAGAGGGAGGCACCGCCTCACTCAACAGCGCCGGAGCCGCCGATGCCGAGCCCGAGGATGCCCCGAGCGCAGCTCCCCATCCCTGCAGCACCCAAACCTGCAGCTCCCAAATCTGTGGGATCCATCCCTGCAGGATCCATCCCTGCGGGATCCATCCCTGCAGGATCCATCCCTGCAGCTCCCAAACCTGCAGGATCCATCCCTACGGGATCCATCCCTGCAGCTCCCAAACCTGCAGGATCCATCCCTACGGGATCCATCCCTGCGGGATCCATCCCTGCGGGACCCAAACCTGCAGCTCCCAAACCTGCAGCTCCCAAACCTGCAGCTCCATCCCTGCAGGATCCATCCCTACGGGCTCCATCCCTGCGAGCTCCATCCCTACAGGATCCATCCCTGTGGGATCCAAACCTGCAGCACCCACCCCTGCAGCTCCATCCCTGCAGCACCCAAACCTGCAGCACCCAGTCTTGCAGCACCCACCCGTGCAGCCCCATCCCTGCAGCTCCATCCCTGCAGCACCCAAACCTGCAGCACCCAAACCTGCAGCTCCCAGCCCTGCAGCACCCAAACCTGCAGCTCCCAGTCCTGCAGCACCCAAACCTGCAGCTCCCAAACCTGCAGCACCATCCCAGATTTTGGGATCAGCCTCCATCCTCCTCACCCCTTATCCAGGACAACGTTTCCCATTCCTGACCCCTGAGCTCTGACCCTCGGCCTCACATTTCCCAACTCTGGGGATTTCCAGGGAAGGAATTTTCCCAGCCAAAGTCACAGGAACAAAAAAAAAAACCCCAAAACTGGGCAGAAAAAGCTTTGCCTGTTCATTTCTCTGCTCCCAACATTCACCCGAAAAACACAATTAAATTTATTAAAGTAGCAAGTTGGGAGTACCCCGGTATTTATTTTCTATGGGGAGCACACAGGATTAACAAATTAAGCTGGAAAAATGCAAATTAACAAAAAAACCCACTTTGTCCAGGCTTGTTTTAAAAACCTGTGAAAGTGAGGTTATTAAAATGTATCAAAAATAGCAACTGTGGTACTTACTGGAGAGAATACTACAGAGAGTACCAGACTACTCTAAATTTGCTATTTTGATACATTATTGTCTACAATATATATATGTATATAATATCTATATACATACACACATATATCTATATACATATATATACAATATATCTATATACATAAATAATATATCTATGTCTATAATATATATGTCTATATATAATCAAAATATTGGTGTCTATATAGAAATCAATAGTCTGATACATCTGTATAGATATCAATTTGATACCTATATCAAAATATAGATAAACCCCTCATTTTTACAGGATTTTAAACCAACTCTGGACACTACCAGCTTTTCTTTTAAAAAACTGGGAGCATTAGATATAAAATACAGCAGAAAACAGGAGGGGAAAGTTCAGCAAGTGAGCTTTGAATTTAAGGACCTTAAATTTAAGAAAAGACAGTTTAAGAACGCTGAATTTTAAGAAAATACAGTTTAAGAACATCGAATTTTAAGAAAATACATTTTAAGAACACTGAATTTTAAGAAAATATAATTTAAGAACACCGAATTTAAGAACTTTGAATTTAAAAGGTGAAATTTCTGCCAGAATTTCCTGTGAGCAGGTCGCCTCCACCACCGCCCTCCCCACACTCCCAATTTTGGGGATTTTTGGGATATTTTTGAAAACCTTTTGGGCTCAGGCAGTGGAGGGGTGGGGACAGCCCTGACCCAGGAAATTTTCCTGGATTTGTCACTGCCCTGACACCGGAGCTCCTTCCTGGGCACACAAAGCCAGGGCTGTAATTCAATGCTCAATTTACCCTTGTCTCAGTGGAGATTTCTCCCCACTAATTGATAGAAATTAAGCCATTAATCAAGGCACCAGCCATCATTCAACCCGGGGAAGATGAATCCAAACTTTCATCATAACCACCTTCCCCATTTTAGTGTTCATTAGCATTAATTTTTAATGCAATTATGCTCTTCTTTTACGCTGAGCTCATAAATTACTGCTCTTTTGTTGCTGGCTGGCCTTGTAAAAAATCCAAGGTAATGCTTTGTGCTCTGATCTTAAAGGCAATTACTGCCTGCCTCTATCTCTCCCATCCCTCCATCCCAAATAACCTCTGTGCTGGAGGTGCAGGCTCACCACTGGGGATCCCACACCCATGTTTCCTCCAGAGCAATTTGTCCACCTTAAAACCACAGAGCAAGAATTCCTGATTCAATTCAGAGCAAGAATTCCTGATTTTGCTGCTGCACGAGCAGAGAAATGACAGGAAAATGGGGTTGGAGAATGGAAACAGGGGAAAATTTGGTGTGGTGTGTAGCTTTGGTTCAATGTTTTATGAACCATGTTTGGTTCATGTTTTTCATGTGTGGTTAACATGTTTTGGTTTCTGAAATTCCTTTTCTAAGAACTTTCTGTAAACAAGAAACATGTTTTAGTAAAGGCAAGAACGTTGACATGTTTTCTCCTAAGAGGAGCTTCTCTTGATGTCCCACACCCATGTTTCCTCCAGAGCAATTTGTCCACCTTAAAACCACAGAGCAAGAATTCCTGATTTTGCTGCTGCATGGGCAGAGAAATGACAGGAAAATGGGGCTGGAGAATGGAAATGGGGAAAAAATGCAGTGTGGTGTGTAGCTTTGGTTCAATGTATAACATGTTTTGATGTCTGAAATTCCTTTTCTAAGGAATTTTCTGAAAACAAGAAATGTGTTTTAGTAAAGGCAAGAAGGTTTACATATTTTCTCCTAAGAGGAGCTTCTCTTGATGTCCTTCTAGTCTGACCAATGTGATGGAAGAGGTTTGTTTTCTTGTCACCAATCAAATTGGTCTGTGTAAAAACACTATAAAAAGAAAAACACTTCCCAGAAATAAAGCATTCACCTTTTCAACCTCCTAAAATCAGTCTTTGTGTCATTGCAGTGTTACAACTGTGACAGTGGTGGGGTGGAAATGAGCTGAGGGTGAGGACAGGACAGCAGGGCTGCAGCTTGGAGCCTCTCCAGCTTTTCCAGGGGATCACTTTGTGTTGGTGCTCCAAAAAAGTGCTGCTGGCCCCTGGCCAGGGCTCCTTTCTCTCCCCCTGGCCTGTGGCAGAGGGTGGGAACCCCACAGAGCCCTTCCCAAGGGATCCTGTGTTCTGCAGGGTCCCACAGAGTCAGGAATTTCCAGCCCTTTATTCCCACCCCAGGAGGGATCCTGATTTCCCCACAGCAGCTCCCACCACCTCTGCCTGCCCCCAAACATCCTGGGCTGGCTGCAGGGAAAAGGAAATGCAAAATTAGGAAATGTTGCTTGCTTGGAGTTGTTTTTTTTTGGTTCTTTCCCAGCCTTTAGTTGGGATATGGAATAAAGTCACTTGCTCCAGCACCAGTAAAGCATCATCCACCTCGAAATTCAGTTTATGTGGGCCTCAACCAGCCTAAACAGGACAAATTCCCAGCAAAGTGTCATGTTCATCCCACAGATTCCCAAAAATCCACCCTCTGGAAGTACCTGTGCCATGTTCACACAGCCCAGATCCACAGATCCCCCAGTTTTTATCCAAATAAAATCCCCACACCAGGGAGTGTGGCTTGAGCAAATGGGTCTGGAATTTTGTTCCATACACCTCTATTTTCCCCATAACCCTTTATTTCCCCATAACCCCTATTTATTTTCCCCATACATCCTTGTCTATTTTCCCCACAACCCCCTATTTAATTTCCCCACAAGCCCCTATTTCTTTTCCCCATATACCTCTATTATTTCCCATACAATCCTGTCTATTCTCCCCATAACATCATATTTATTTCCCCATAACCCCCTATTTATTTTCTCCATACACCCCTATTTATTTTCCCCATACACTCCTGTCTATTTTCCCCATACATCCCTGACTATTTCCCCCATAACCCCTTGTTTATTTTCCATAACCCCCTATTTATTTTTCCCATAGCCCACTATTTATTTCCCATACACCCCTATTTATTTCCCCATAACCCCCTAGTTATTTTCCCCATACACCCCTGTCTATTTTCCCCATACAACCCCTGTTTATTTCCCATATATCCCTATTTATTTCCCATACACCCCTATTTATTTCCCCATAACCCCCTGTTTATTTCCCCCCCACACCCCTGTTTATTTGCCCTTTAGAAGCAGCTTTTCAATACTCAGCTATAAATTTGTGTCTCAACTGACTCAAGTCCAATAACCAATTCCATGATGGTTTTTACAGCCCCATTCCCTTAAGTGACTTCTCCTTTAGCACAAATAAATGCCAGGGAGATGACAGGGAAACAAACAACCTTAATGAAGTACAGAAATCAGATTTGTTCCTCATCTTGAAATTTGAAGACGATCTCAAGACCTTTTTTTTAATTTGTAAAAACAAATCATAAATTTCCCTGTTAGGGAAGATCATAAATTTCCCTGTTTCACTTGTAGAACAGTAAAACTTTAATGACACCAGCTGTGATTGCTGAAAGAAAATCACTCAAATATCAGCTTCAAACGCACTTTGATATTTTTTAAAGATTCACGGAATGCTTTGGGTGGGAAGGAATTAAAAATCATTTAATTCCCACCTCTGCCATGGGCTGGGACAGCTCCCACTGTCCCAGGCTGCTCCAAGCTGTGTCCAACCTGCCCTTGGACATTGCCAGGGATCAGCTTCTCTAGGAATTCCATCCCAAAATCCCATCCAGCCCTCCCCTGGGACAGTGGGAGCCATTCCCTGTCCCTCCAGCCCCTGTCCCCAGTCCCTCTCCAGCTCTCCTGGGCCCCTTTAGGTCCTGGAAGGGGCTCTGAGGTGTCCCCTGGAGATTTCCCTTCTCCAGGGGAACATTCCCAGCTCTCCTGGAGCCCTTTTAGGTCCTGGAATGGGCTCTGAGGTGTCCCTGGAGATTTCCCTTCTCCAGGGGAACATTCCCAGCTCTTCTGGAGCCCCTTTAGGTCCTGGAATGGGCTCGGAGGTGTCCCTGGAGATTTCCCTTCTCCAGGGGAACATTCTCAGCTCTCCCAGCCCTGGAGCATCACCAGGACGTTGGGGTCTCTTCAGGGAAAACAAGGAAGCAGAAGAGGGAAGGAGAGGATGGGCAGGCATAAAACAGGGTAAAATTTCAGGAATACATTTAGAAGTGATTATTAATTACAGCAGCTTTAATAAAAAGGCAGGAATTGATTCCTCCAGCAGCCTTTATCCCCTTTTCAATTCCCCTTCCCTCAGCTCTGGACACACAGAGTGGCCAAAACCCCAAATTCCCCTTTACCCTTCCCATCTCTCATTATCATCACGTGGCTGCTCTTCCTCACAAGCCACACTCTGCACCCAAACTTGGCATTTTTTTATTTCCTGCTTGATTTTTTCCTGCCCCCTTTCAATTCCAAGCCAGAAATCTGAAGATAAGGCAGAGATAAAAGAAGATGTCAGTGTGTGCCAGCTGCTGGAGCAGCCCCTGGGAGCAGCAGCACAACACCAGGTGTTGGTGGCAGCCTAATGGAGTGACACTGGCACACCAGGGACACCCAGGGTGGGGCACCAAACCTGCCACCATCGAGGCAAAAATGAGGAATATTGGGACTTTCCAGCTTTGAGAAGGCAGGAAAAAAAATAATCCACGTCTTCACTGAAATGTATGATCTGTATTAAAGAATTTGGGGGTTGAACAGGTTGAGTTTGGTCTTTGCCACCACAGTGAACTTCAGGGAAATTTACTGAAGATAAATGAGGACCTGAGGCAGTAACTGATGAACTTGAGGGCATCCCAATCCAGGGTTGAGTAAAGCACTTTAACTTATTAGAGACTGACCTCAGCCCAGCAAATCTTCTCCTGGCACGTCCAGGCTGTGCTTTAATTTCCATTACACCCAGGGAAGGCTTTCAGCTCTCTCTGAAAGGAGTGGGAAGGGAAATCAGGGGCTTGGGGTGTCCTGGGCAGGGCCAGGACTTGGACAAATGGTCCCTGAGGGTCTCTTCCAGCTCAGGATATTATTTAGTGGCCATGGATGAGATCCTTCAAGTGGGAACTCCTGGCCAGCAGGTTAAAGATGAATATAAAAAAAAACCCCTTTAAATTTGGATTTAGACCACTTATAATTTAGGGATTTTCTCCAAGTTGAGTCCTCCAGGTTTTTCTGTACATTCTAACTTTGGAAAAAGGCAAAACCTTTTTCCAGAACTCAATGGCTGGAAATGATCTTTGCAATCTGGACCATACTGATGGATGTACCTTCCTGTGGTCCCTCCATCACTCAAAACCCCAGAATCACAGAACCATGGAATGGTTTGGGGTGGAGAAGACTCAAAGAATTTCACTTTTGCTAAAGTGGAGTTACTCCAGCAGCACAGGGAGCTCAGTAAAAGCCAGGAATGACCCTCAGGGATGGGGTTTATCCCCTGCTGAAGGGCCAGCTGCCTCCCAGCCCTCGTTTGCATCCCTCCCTCCCTCCCTCCCCCTGCCCACGTGGGCCTCATCTCCAAACCCATTCAAAATGATATTTTCCAAGCATGTGCCACACGACTTGTTCATATAAATGGAACAAATTAAACTGTCTCCACAGATATCCCCTCACATTTGTAGCCCTGATTCCTCTCCCCCCCTCACACACGTGGCCCAGACACCGAATTATCTCCCTGCAGAGGTTGACCTCAGGATATTGGATTCTGCCACGGACCTCTCCGGGACCGAACACCACGGGAAACACTTAATCACCCTCACCAGCCTTTTGCAAAAGGGAGGGAGGAAAAAAATAAAAAAATCAAGCTGAAATTTGCCCTGATGAAAAATCAATAAAACAGTAATTGCTTGGCTTATCACGGCGTGGAGGGACAAATTGGGACGTGGAGCTCGGCGCCGCTTCCAGGGAAAGGCGCGGAATTTCGGGATCACTAAGCCAGAAAAAGGGAAAGGTCTCTGAGCCATAATTAAATCTACTCGTGGCTGATTTTCTGCCAAATTTATTTCCCCAGAGTCTATCAAAACGTTGCAGTGCTTTGGGAGGGGAGGAGGGGTTGGGGGGCAGGATGAATTGATTGAGCGCCGGGCGCGGGGAAAGGCAAACCCTGGGATAAAGGCACAGGGAAAGGCAAATTCCAGGGGAAAGGCACCAGGAAATGCAAATTCCAGGGGAAAGGAATGGCCCCAGCCAGCATCACCCTCCCAGCATCCACCTATGGAATGATTGATTGTCAAAAAATTCCTGGTTTCTCTTCTGGAACAACTTCTTTTCCTGATTTTTGGATGCGTCCCCAGCTCCTCCTTCCCCACACGTGGCTCTGTCATGATGTCTTTTAAACTCAGTATTTAAAATTATTATTATTTGTGGTAGATGAAGAAAAACGAGCCCAAAACCTCTCCCTAATATCAAGCATCATGTTCCAATTTTTCCTTTGCCTTTATTTTTTTTTTTTTCAATTTTTCCTCTTGTCCACTTCACCTATTTGGAATTTATCTATTGGAAATTTTAGGAGTAAAACCCAGTTTGCTGGCAAAATCCCCTTTGGATTTGGGTCACTTTTCAGGCAGTCCCAAAGCAAGGAAACAAAAAACCAAACTATGACAATCCAGCCACTGTAAACACTCCCAGAAAAGTAGCAGCTTTTGCTAATAAACCTAATTTCATGCAGCAAATTAGCATAGCTCCAATGGAAGTGCAAATGTAATCAAACTGAAAAATTCAAATGAGGTGGGGGGAGCCTTTTTTCTTTCTTTCTTTGCTTTTTAGTCACTTTAAAAAAAAAAGAAAAAAAAAATCAGCATTTTGCTGTGTGTCCTTCACCGGGCTGGAGGGACTGTGGTAATTAAAACATTTAAACCAGCACAAGCCCCCAGCCTCTAATCTGGAGCTGGGGTCAGCTGTCTGTAGATTCTAATTTGTCCTCAATTTTTTATTCATGCTGGGGAAATGCTGCATATTTAACAGGAAACCAGCGGGAAGGGGCAGAGCTGGGCTTGGAGGTCAAATAATTTGATTTCCGAGCAGATTACATGGAACATCCAACGTCTAATCTCACACCTGATTTGGCAATAAAATGACAATAAAAGGAATGTTCAGACAGCCTTGCTATGGGGTGGGCAATAAGCAGGTTTTATGAGTTGGGGAAGGATTGGTTTATTTGTAGAATTATTTTTTATTGCAGCTCCTGGGTAAAGGAGTCACAGGCTGTCTCTAAGCAGGCTGGAATTTCCTTTTGGAGGGTTTTAGTTAGGGAAATCAAATAAAGAATATTAGAGAAATAAAAATTCTTTTAAAATTGTAATTCAGAATTTTTTCTAAAGATTTAATATAATATAATTTTGCTTTATTTTATTTTATTTCAATGACTGGAGGTAGCACTCAGTGCTCTGGTGGGGATCAGTCACAGGTTGGAATCAATGGTCTGGAAGGCTTTTACCAAACCATGAGGGATCAAAGAGGGTTAAAAACCACCCAGAGATGTTGTGTGAAGAAGGAAGAACTAAGAAAAAAATGCAAAATGCTTCTTTTTCCAAGGAAAATATGCCAGTGGAGCTCAGCATGGCTGGGACAGGCAAAGGAACAAACTCCAAGCACTGGATAAATGTCCTGGTTATGAAATAAAAGAAAATTCCTCACCTTCTTCCTTTCTTCTCTTGGCTTCTTCTTCACTTCTCTCCTTGGCCTTCAATGCTTCGTCTGCTTTAGCTAAAAAGAAGAAAAGAAGAGCAGGAATTAGTTCAATTGATCCCATCAAATCATGGGAAGGTTTGGTTTGGAAGGACCCTAAATCCCATCCAGCCCCACCCCAGCCATGGCAGGGACACCTTCCCCTGCCCCAGGCTGCTCCAAACCCCAATATCCAACCTGGCCTTGGGCACTGCCAGGGATGGGCCATCAAAAACCTCTTCCCAAACAATATTTCCTGAGCTTTAAACTCATTTCATGTTCCTTTCTGCAGGTCCCACAATGAAATCCATGAGCATGACAGAGCAGAACTCGGTTCTTCATTTATTTCATTTAAAGTCATCCCCACAGTTAAGGAATGGCAGAAATGTGATTATGGAGGGTAATATCAGGTCAATATTAGAGGCAATATTAATTCAACACAAATCCCCACATTCATTTGGTGGCAAGTGAAGCCCTTGAGAGACTTTTAAGAGGTTTTTTTCTTTAAACCCCAATCCCCCCACCCTGGCTGCCCCCAGCCCAAACTGCAGCGACCCAAAGGTGGTGCATTCATAAAGTGCCAGATCTGCTGCCACAGTGAGTAATCCATCAGAGCCATTTTGAGGATAAAACAGAAACAAAACAATATTTCCAGGGCTGCAGACTGTGCTCAGAGTGGGAGTCAGACAGCTCTTCCTCAGGACTTTATTAGGTAGTACACAATTTTCTCTTCACTCCAAATCACAGCAGCAGTACTTAATCCATGTTACAACAACCTTCTTTAAAAAGAATCTTTTTCCCTCTAGAAACCTCTTCCCTTATTACTTAATTATCTACCAGTTGCTCAACTGCAGGGGTTTTCAAACACTTTCCTACAGATGTTAAAGAAGATTAAAAATATACAGCACAGTAACAAGGGACTATCAATATACTCTGTAAATTAATTAAATTTCTGTTCTAGCACATCATTTATTCCAAAGCATTAATGTCTCAAAGGAGCCATTCTCTTTTATTGCCATCTCACTGCCTGATGAGTGAACTAAGTGAGAATAAGTCTCTAATAACATTATACTTGATGAAATATTAAGTTTTCAAAAGTATCACCAGGCCAGAAAGAAAAGAACCAACGAGGACCAGGAATTCAGCATTTAAACCAGGCCTTTCTCAGGGAGGAAAATCACTATAAACTGAATAAAGATTTGCAAATATTTAATCCCAGCACCTCCTGAGTTAAGCAATAATTGGTGAACACCAAGTTCAGCTCAGGAGGGGGGTGAAGGGTTTGTTCCTTTTTGGAGCCACCTCCAAATGCACAACCTGAACAGGGTGTTACAAAGTGATGCCATCACTGCCCAGACAGCTGCTTCCATCTCCACACTTTTATACATATTTAGACAACATTTAAAGCCATGAAATATTAAAAAACTTTTCTGCCACTGAAGATCATTACAAGAATCTATTAAAACCCCATCATAAAACCAAACCACGAGGAACTCTAAAGACTTTTACTTCATTTACACTTTATTCTCCTTGGTAAAAGGACAGGGATAATAGAAATTCCATTTAAATTCAATTTGGGTGATATGTGTAATTGTAGATATACCCCTTGAGTCATGTAAAATGCTCAGCTTATGTTTCTTTCAAATTATCCAGCTCCCATTCCCATTCTGCTCCTTACAACTGTCTTCAATATGTATTAGCAGAGCTCATTAGGCTGCAATTTAATAATGCAAACATCAGGTGGATTTCAAGACCCTCCATTATCAGCACAAGATGGATTGCTCATATAGCTCGTGGGCCAACTGGGCACAATTTAGATTCAATAAACTACCAGGCCTAAATTTGATTTATCTATTCCACTGAGCTACTTTGTTCTTCCTGGCCCGATTTGTTGCTGCACAGGAACAATTCATTGGGTATCTCAGTGGCAAAAAAGATATTAAAACACACAGGAAAGATGGTGCTGGTCAATGAATAAATTTTTAGCTTGTCTTTGTTAACTTTAAATCGCTCATTTCCAGCCCCTGTAAGTCAAGTTAAAAACTGCTGCCAAGGCAGAGCTTGGCCTTTCAAGTCCTGGTTAATTAGAGGGACAATGGGGCAATTTAGGAAGTATCACGAGGACAATTCTCCACACAAAACTGCTCATTAACAACAATTTAACTCAGACCATAAATCTCCAGAGCAGTCGGTCCTGAGCTCACAGGGCTCAGTCCACCCTGACCAACACAGGCTCTGAACCTCTGAGCTGCTTTCAGGATTTAACACCGAGGATCCTCCTCAAATATCTCACATTTCCTTGTCGTTTTTGTACACAACCCCAGAATGGGCCAGGCTGGGAGGGACCACAGTGGGTCAAGTGGTTCAAGCTCCCTGTTCCAGCAGGGCCATCCTGGAGAACATGGCATGGGATTGTGTCCATCATTCTTCTTCCTCTTCCTCTCCTCCTCCTCTTCTCCTTCCTCTTTTCCCTTCACCTTTTCTTCTCCTTCCTCTCCTTTTCTTCTTATCCTCCTTCCTTTTCTTCTCCTTCCTCTTCTCCTCCTTTCCTTCTTCTTCCTCTTCTTCTTCTCTTTCTCCATTCTCTTCTCCTCCTTTTCTTCTCCTTCCTTTTCTTCTCCTCCTTCCTTTTCTTCTCCTTCCTCTTCTTTTCATCGCCTTCCTCTTCTTTTCTTCTTCTCTTTCTCCTTCCTCTTCTTCTCCTTCTCCTTT
>JBBMKD010000013.1:1397218-1399718 GCA_037834095.1 Argya squamiceps | reverse complement strand
CCTTTCTTTCTTTCCTTTCTTTCTCCCCCAGTTTCCCCCCCAAACACACGCTGGAGGAAAAACCCAACCTAAACAGGGTTTAACACCAAGGATTAATTAGTTTCTGACTCATTGCAGGGGTTGCTGTAAAATATTCCAGGGATTTGTTTCCACCCCAGAAAAGGCTGTACATCATCCACCTTGATATTTCCTAACCAAGCAATGTTTCACCTGGGATCTGCTCCCCCAGTGCAGCCCAGCTCAGGAAAACATGGAGCTGCATGTGATTCTTGTCCCTTTGGATATTTAATCTTGGGGAGGAGATCAGTTCCTGGAGTAATTCAGTGATTCCAAAGGAAGTGTTTAAATGGCACCTTCCAGGTGAGTCTCTTTAGGGGGAGAGGAGTGGGAATCATGGAATCAGGAAATCATGAAGGTTGGAAAAGCCCTCTAAGATCATCAAGTCCAACTGTTGATCCAGCACTGCCAGGTCCACGCTGACCCTGTCCCCAAGTGCCACATCCACCTGTTTTCTGGACACTTCCAGGGATGGAGACTCCACCATTTCCCTGGGCAGCTCCTTCCAAAGCCTGACCACCTTTTCCAGGGAGAAGTTTTTCCTCCAATCTAATCCAGACTTCCCCCAGGCCATTTCCTGCAGCTGATGAGAAAGGAAGAGCTTCCTCTTCCTCAAGAGCTAGGGAAAGTAAAAGGATGGCCTGGAGTTAAACCTTCCCCTAAACTACTGAGACAAAAGAAGCAGCAACATATAGGAGAAAAAAAAATAAAGTTGATTATTCATTTAAAAAAATACAAAAGTTGATGGAGTAAAGAATGCTCTTATTGCTATATCCTTCAGGAAAAATTCCCAGTTCAACTGGAAAAGCAAGAAGCAATCCCTATGAAAAACTCCGATTTGATTACATTTATTTAAGTTGTTCTTAAGCCAGTGTTTGTTCCAGAGTTGTTTCTTTCCCCCAGCACACCATGGGTGGAGAAAGGAGAGGACAACGGGCAGGGATCTGGTGAGGTGACAGGAGGAAGCCAGGTGGGACGGGGTTTGGGAGGTGTCCCTGCACAGGGCCTGCAGTTTTGATGGAATAAATCCTTCCAAAACCACCACACAAATTCTGAAGGATAAATTTAAGCTGCTTTTTTTCCTCCTCAGTGGCTTCAGTGCTCCCTTTCCTGTGAGGATCTCAGCCCAAACCACGACCTTGGCTCTGCAGCCTGTTGTAAGCAGAGCTCAGCCAAACCCTGCAGCTCCAGGGACTGTGTCCCATGTCCCATGTCCCATCCCAGCTCCCAGGGAACACCCCATCCTCATGGGATCTGCAGCCCCTCACCTCCACCACACCTTAATCTTGTCTTACCTACATCCCTTCACATGAAAACATACCTGCTCCTCCATTTAATTCCACAAATAAATCCCTTCACATGAAAACATACCTGCTCCTCCATTTAATTCCACAAATAAATCCCTTCACATGAGAACATACCTGCTCCTCCATTTAATTCCACAAATAAATCAGTTCCACCCACTTCATCTGCATGAGAAATCACCTTGATCTTGTATTACCCACATCCCTTCACATGAAAACATACCTGCTCCTCCATTTAATTCCACAAATAAATCAGTTTAATTCAAAAAACACTTCTTTGCTTAAAATATAACCACTAAGACAAATGATTTAAATGATTTCTGGGTGGGGGAAAAAAATGGCACCGTGCCTCAAACACAATTGTCATTGCAGGCTGTAGATTGGCAGTGACAGTCAGCTTTTCTTTCTGCTGTTAAGGGCAGAATTCAGCCTGACAGCTTGTCAGCAAACTTGAAAAATTCCCTCCCAAAACTTGGATTCCAAAGGAGCCCTTCCTTTCATCTGCCAATTTCCCCACGTCAGGAATGGCTGTGTTAAGTGAGAACCAAGGAGATGACAAAACTCACGTGGCTGTGGGGAGGAAGCAATAAAGTAGAGCTGATTACAGGGAACAGCTCTGAGAGAAGCCACAGCCAGCCCCAGCACCTCGGGAGGGCTCTGGGAATTCCCAGCTCCTGTTTTCCTCCCAATAAAAACATCAGGAGGGAAAACATGAGGAATAAAGCTGTGTGAAGTGGCTCCTGTTTGTGTAGTTAATCAAGAATGGAGCACAATTAATATTCAAATTGTGGGGCAAGGAAATATTTTAGAGGATTTTTTTGAAGAAAGAAGGAAATTTGTTCACCCTCTGTATGATCCTTTCCCACTTTGACTATTTCTTAATTAAAAAAACCTTTGTGAAGCAACAAAATACAAAAAAAAGTTCAAAAAGCACTTTTGAAAGTTGTTTTCTTTCCCAAAACCTCTACATCCACAAACACCAAGACATGGTTAAAGGATATTAGCACCAAGGAGTGTTAACTCACAAAGATACTGAGCAGGGCACTGGGAAAATCAGGAAAGGATGAGGTGGGAAACTTGGAGGGGGAAAAGCTTGAAGGGGATAAAACTTGAGAGGGAAAAACTTGAGGGGAAAAGCT
>JBBMKD010000013.1:1387035-1397118 GCA_037834095.1 Argya squamiceps | reverse complement strand
AAACCTGGAGGGGGGAAAACCTGGAGGGGGGAAAATTTGGAGGGGAAAAACTTGGAGGGGGAAAAACCCGGAGGGGGAAAAATTTGTGGAAAAACTTGGAGGAGGAAAAACTCGGAGGGGGAAAAACTCGGAGGGGGGAAAACTTGGAGGGAAAGAAACTCAGAGGGGGAAGAGCAGCGAACTCCCGGGATCTGCCGTGCAGGAACTGCAGAATCATGAGACAGGCAGCCAAAAGAAGCTGACATCTGGCACCAAAAGGGGGAGTGTGTGTCCAGGAAAGATTTGTGGGGAAGACTTACAGCCGATGCCAGCACACACTCGATTACAGCCCGGCAGCCTTGGGAGCTCATCCCGGCGGAAAAAAAAGGATGGGAAACTCCACGTTCCCAGCTTGTACCCTTAACTCCTCTAATCATTTACTGTACTCAGCCTCATTAAATACTCCCCCAGGATAAAAGAGGTAAATATATTGCTGAAATATTCAGTGGCTGGCTGTAAAACTTCATTGCAGATTAAGTGATGAAGATGAAGAAATGCTGCTGAAAACAAACAATTTATCTTCACTCGGCGCAGCAGAGCGCTCCTGGAACCCCGCCAGAGGCTCTGTGGGTTGGAATTCAATAACTGCATTAAAAGAAAACTACACCCCTACTACACATCCCTGAGTAAACAGTTTGCTGCAACAGCACTTAAATAATTCAGGGAGGAATTTGGGGTATCAAACGTTTTTTCCTGAAGTGCTGGTGTTCCTTAATGTATTTCTTAAATAAACACTTGTTTTGAAAAGTTCAAGCAGACCCCATTAGAGCAAGTGGGAAAACAGACAAATCCAAGAGAGAAAACCACCAAAGCACTGATTTCCAGGAGAGGAGTGAAGGGAGATTTGTCATCAGTGAGGAAGTCACTGCCAAGGGCACGGAGCTGATAATATACACATGCATTTCCACTGCTCATCTGCAACCTTGAGAGATTCCAACTGGCTCTCGTAAGTCTGGGCAGCCTCATTTTCCCTCAGACACGTGGGCATCCATATATTTGTATAAAGCTGTAGCAAAGTAATAAATAAGCAGCTTTATTCAACAGCAGAACTTCCATAAACTTTCTCCAATTAGGTTTCATTTCCAGCCAGCTTTAAGTTCAGGTGGGAGAGCTCTGTGAAGTACTTCAAGAGGGCATTTCTCTCATTCTGGGGAAACAGAAATGATGTGAAATATTAAAACCTCATTGGGTGTTTATTGGTTTTAGCCATGAGGAAAGGGAATGCACAGAGCTGTGTGGGACTGGCAGCAGAGCACCAGTTGAGGCCCATCAGCCTTCATCCATCAGAAGGAATGTGGTTCTGAACATGTCTGGGCATGCTTTATATGGAATTTGTAGTTTTAATAAAGATTAATTTGTTAATCACACTTTTAATTGCACTGCTCAGTCACCCATGCATAGAACCATGGAATAGTTTAGGTTGAGAGGGATCTTAAATCCCATCCAGTGCCATGGGCAGGGACACCTTCCACTGTCCCAGGCTGCTCCAAGCCCTGTCCCACCTGGCCTTGGACACTACCAGGGATGGGCCATCCACCAGAAGGTGGCACGGAGTGCAGCTGGATGGTCTCTAAAGTCCCATCCAACCCAAACCATTCAAGGATCCTATAAAAGAATTCTTTTTTTAAAAAATCCCTTTTTTTCCAGCTATTTCCAAAAACGTTACGACGGGAGCTCACATTATTGTTACAATTTGTACAAACGTTGCGAGCGGGATATAAAAAAAATCCATTTAACCGCTTGAATCCCTATTTTCTACCAATACTGGATTTCCACTCCTTTGAAGAGCCCCCCAGTCGATACCACCAGGCTGGTTTGAACCCCCTGGCCAGAGCAGTTCTGGCTGAGGGGCTGTGCTGGGTCAGCCCCAGGTCCCGCCCGTGTCCCGGAGCCGCGTTCCGAGCGCTCCTCCCGCGTCCCCCCGATCGATCCCCCGGATTCCACGGGGTGATCAATGCCCAGGCAGCCCCACAACAGCTTTAATTACAGCACTGCTGGCAGGGAACCATCGAGCAGCAGCCTTGGGGACACCCCGTTGTCCCCCAAAGCAAAGTCAATGAAGGAGGAGGGGGAATTGTCCCAGCTCGGTGCCCATGGGCAGCACAGAGAACTCGGCTATGCTGCCTCTCCCTGGCAGCTGTCAGGCTCCAAGCCTGGGTTTGATTACTCTAATTAATATAACATTATCAACAGATCTGCATATTGATCCCTAACCCTCCTTTCTAAAGGAAAATTCCCAGCTCGGAGGGAGGGAGTGGAGGCAAGTAGGGTTAATGGTTTTAATCCTATCCCAGCTTTATATTGGATTTCCTAAAAGTGTCATTGACTCCTTGCAGCAGCAAACTGAATCTTTTTTTTTAGTATTTAATACTTAGTATTTTATATTTTGGTATTTTCATTTGTTACAGTAACATTCACTACTTTGCTACTGGCTGAATCAATTAAAAAAATACCATCAACACACACATCCATTATTTGCACTGAGACTAACGAAAATATTAAGCAAGTTGAAATGAATGATCAAGCTGAGTTTTGATTTTAAACTAATTTACTAAAAAATAAACTAAGAGAATCATTAAGGTTGGAAAAGACCTTCAAGGCCATCCAGTCCGAGTTCCAAGAATTATTTATGTTGTTGTTAAAAGCTCCTTTCCATAGCAGGTGACTAAACCATTTAAATATGAGTAATTGCAAACAGAATATGCTGTCAAACAACATTTCACATCCATGAAAAAGAAAAATGAGATGCTACTCCTGAAATTAAAATATAAATGACAAGTCTTCTAAATTTTGGAATTTCTTCCCTTCGTTTACAGTGCAACAGGGACGTTCCTTATTACCAGGCCCCAATTCCACATGGATCAAACCATAAAGGACTTTCCTAATCCCCCAGCTTTGTCCTTTAAAACTCATTTAGCCCTACCCCAGCCTGTGGCAGGAGTGGGCAGCACTAATAGGCCCCAGCTCCCCTCATTCATCCCCTATTCCCTCAGGTGTTCTCATGCCCAAATGGCATCAACCTGTTGTGCTGCACATCCCTGAAAAGCCCAGCCTGGATCATTCCCCCCGGGACTCCAGCCCTGCAACCACTCCAAGCTGTTCCCCTGTCTGCATGGAAAAGCCCTGCCCTGCCAGCCAGGCCAAATAAAGCTGATTTTTAAGGCAGAAAAAAGTCAAAGTAGGGTAGTTTAAAGCAACCCCTCACGTGCTAAATACATCAGGTGCTGCTGCACATGTTTGCTGCTTAAAATTTGGGGGGAAAAAAATTGGGAAATACGGAGCATTGTGATGTTCTAAGGGAATTTGTGTTGAAGCACGCCGATATTGCTAACAAAACCTGACACTTTTAATAAAAAACCACGTTACACTGAAAGTTCTGCACAACTCTGCTTCCAGCCCCTTAATATTTGTCAAATATTTGGTGTTTTCTGTGTGCACACCTCAGTTTTATCCCCAGCTCACAAAGGGAAGGAGAGGGGCTGCTCTGCTATTCCTGCGGCGACAGTCAAAGCCCCGATCCCGAGGGATGGGATGAGGATAAAGCCCTACCCAGGACACCCACAGGATGCTTAAAGCAATAAAATTAATGGCATTTGTCACCCTGGGCAGCAGCAGCACCCAGGGAGGGAAGGACACATCCAAAATCAGCTCCTGAGAAAACAGCTCAGATCAGGATCCAGCCCACACCAACTCAGAGCCTTTTCCATTTTCCTCCTCCAACCTCCCCAAGTTTAATAATAAACAACAAACCCATCATTTTTTAACACTTTAACCAGCGGAGAGCAGTGATTCATAACTCTGTCATAATTAAAATTTTATGGCAAATACACACAGCCATCAGTCATCCAGGCGGGAACGTCCGAAAAAAGTGGGATTTCAATTTATAAGCCCGTGCAGGATTGTGTGAGCTACACTGGATAAAAGCACATTTCTAGGGAGTTATTGAACTGGGGAAAGCAAAAGTTGGTTGGGTTTATTTTTTTAAAATCAAATACAGAGGAGGTTATGAATTTGTTGGCGTTATCAGTACAGTGACTGATGGTTAAAAAGGGAAGGAAATATTATCCTGTGTCTTCTTGCAGAGCTGCACTAACCAAGTTTGGTGGTGTCCCTGGTGCTCCCTAATGCCACAAACATAGATTTCCTGAAATTATTACAAATTCCAAAAAAAGAGAGAGAAAAATCCACACCAATGCCAGGGAATAAAAGGGGTAAATCAGTGAAACTGGTAAATTGTGAGATATGCACCTACAGAAATATTTTAATGTAAAATGAGATAATATGGGTTAATTCCATTTCAATTAATTTTATCCCAGCAACAACACGAAATTCTCCAAATTAATGAACATAATGGAATTGGTGGTCTGGTATAGACACACATTCAGGGATTTCCAAATTTTGTATTTAGCTCTCTTATAGATCCATCCTGGATCCAGACAGAAAATGAAACACTCTTTAAAACATGGACCAGGATGATTTTACTCATTTAATATACAGCTGGTTTTGGGATATAGTAGAGAATAAATAAATCTTTGCAGATCAGTTTCACAAGCTGCTTTTTTTTTGCTTAGAAACACAAGAAACCCAAAAACTTTCAGTAGCTGTTTCTCATATCTCCCCTTAAAAGGACTTTTTCCTAAATCCCATAAATAAATATTCCACATCACCTGGGAAATCCCTTCTGCTGGCACTCACCCAGCTATTAAAGCAATTGTGTTCTACAATGCTTGGAGAGGGAGTGGATGCCCCACGGATTTACAAGAAATATCTATTTTTAAGGCACAACTGACATCCCATTCCACCCTAAGGCCAGATGATAGGAATTCTCTGTAAGAATATTTAGAGATTCCCAACACTCTTTGCTGCTATAACACTGTCAACATCTGAGATTTTTTTATCCGCTTGTAAGATGAGAAAAATCTCATGGGACGTGCAGGGAAAAGTTGGATTAAGTTCTCCTGTGAAAATGGTGAATTTGGCAATGCTGGGTTAAGGGCTGGGCTTGAAGATCTTGGAGGTTTTTAGGTATATTTTCCAACCTCAATGATCCCATGAAATAATTTCTACTTGGAAAAAAAATCAGTTTGTATTTTCACACCAAAAAAAGAACCAAAAAGAAAAGAAAAAAAAGCTAAACATGAGACTTGGAGCTTCCACAACCTGTTATTACAGGTCTCCCCAGTCCATTAAAGGGAAGTAATTGAATCAGTTTGCGTTTTCTCGCTCAAATCTCATTCAGAGAAATTTTATTGCCAGCCAACTAAATAGTAAATACTTATTATCCCTTCCAAATGAGGTTTTGCTTGCCAAGGGCAAAGCCATGGCTGTGATTGTGGTGCTCTGTCAGAGGCAGCAGAAGTTAAAGAGGTTATAAAGACACCATTAATGTCACGGGAGGGCTCATAATTGGGGCTTTTCTTCCCAGGCTCAGGCCCTGCTAATAGGATGCTTTAGGGTTTCTTTGGTGGCAGCCCCACATAATCACCTGCAGCAGCTCAATGGGGACATTTATCTGCTGGGGAGAACTGGCTGGTTTATCAGGGGGCTGAGCCTTGGAATTAAATGTCAATAATGGCCAGTGGAAGGGTCACCGAGCCAGCACCAACAGGGGATGGCCACGCTGAGAAAGGGCACAAAAAACTTGGGGAAAAAGGTTGGAAAAGGAGCTTTTAAAAGTCAGTCCATACTTCATTCCCATACTGGGAATGGCAGGGGCCAAAAGGTGATATTGAGATTGATTGAAAATAATTTATTTCTGAATTATTATTGATTATTATTGGCACAGCCTGCCCCAGCCCTGGAGGAGTCCAAGGACCATGGAAGGTGTCCCTGGTCCATGGGAGAAGATGGAATGAGATGGAAGAGGATGGAATCCCAACCATTCTGGGATTCCCAGTCTCTGCAGCTCTGGGTTTGCCTCCTGTATGCTCCTAACTTGCAGCAGCACTGGATTTGTGTCTGGATTTTCTGGTCTGAAGGGTGGGTAAAGCTAAAGGGGGAAAGGGAATAAGTTGTGGAAGAGTTCAGGGAATTCCAGACTGGTTTGGGTTGGAAGGGACCTTAAAGCCCATCCAGTCCCATCCCTTTCCAGGGCAGGGACATCTCCAACTGTCCCAGGTTGCTCCAAGCCCTGTCCAATGGAACCACAATCTCCTCTTGCTCAAAGAGGCTCATCACTATAAAAACATTCACATTCCTCAGAGAAAACTCTCCAAAGGCTTAAGATCAGCAGCACAAAATGCTGAAAACCTTTAAGAAACTACTGTGATTAAATAGTTTTAGTGGGTGTTTTAAGAACTTAAGGGGATACATGATGGCTTAAACAAAGCAGCTCAGAAATCTTCAATAATAAATCACAGTGCAGCCACAGAGAAGAGAAAAAGAACTGGAATTAAAGGGAGGATTTGCCATAAAGGCATCTAATTTGATTTTTCACATAAACTGTGTTTTGAAACACTTCTTTTTTCCTTGCTGGGGTGATCAATATGAGAGACTGGCAAAGGACATGGGCTGCCATTACTGTTGCCTTTTAATAAAAATGTTGTTCTGCCCTTCCCAATGGATTCTTAAATGGACTTGTGTCAACAGGGCTCAAATCTCCTGATGCAGATTTAATTCAGTGTTAACTTGTCTTGCTTCACATTTGGAGGAGTGGTAAAACTTATTATTACAGAAGTTTGACATCTGCTTTTCAAGAGCGTTACTTCAGCAGAAAACATCACATAAAATCCTTTCCAAGTCACTACAGTTACCCAACACCCTCAAGAAAATACTTCAGAAAATACAGATACTATTATTATGAATACAGATATTATTATTATTCAGAGAATAAAGGTGTGTAAACAACAAAAAGAAGAGAAAAGAAAATGTTCTAACCAGTCTCTTAGGTATGAGGAGCAACGTTTCACTTCTAAAAATACAATGGGGATCTTGTTTCTATCAACCTCTGTGACCTCCCACATTTGCAAAAACCCAAAAATGAGAACTCCCCTTAAACCACCCAAAACCCCCTGTCAAAGGCAGGCAGCAGCCTTATAAAAAATGCCACCAGGACCGAAAAAAACCCCCTTGCCAAGCACCCTCTGCTCCACGCTAAGATTGATTCAGCCGACACCTCATAATCATCTCTAAATCTAATGGGACACAAATGCATTTCATCACAGATGAAAATCTTCAGCGAGAGCTCAAATGAAAATCAAGGAATTATTACAATCCCGTGGTTTGGCTTGCAGCAGGCATTAATCAGAAATCATAATAAATCCACAGTGCACATTCAGCCAGCACATTAGTCAGGCAGGTTTTTGCATGATAACGACGTTGACTAATGGGCTCCGAGTCGGAAGGGTCAATCATAAACTCATCAAATGCTTCATTTAATTTCTTAATTTGGACAAACACGATTTGTTTATGGGAAAGATATCAGGTGTTGTTGAATGAATAATGGCTGTGAAACCAAAGTCCATTAATCAGCCCTTGATTACAAATGACTGGGAGATTGTTTGTTCTAATTTCATTCATTTGGGGCAACAAAGAGAACACGGGTGAGGGAAAGCACTCGGCCAAAATGGCACACTTAGTTCTCCATGTTTAATAAAGTTGTGATAAATGGGCTTTCAATAACTAAAACAAGGGGGTGATTACCCATATTAAATACTGCCCCTGAAACAAATGAATCTATGGGAGCTCCAAGGAGCTGGTGCAGGCACAGAACAAGGTGCTGGGTGACTGCTGGACTCGTGTGTTGGCATTCCAGGTTTTCCTGAAAGGAGGGATGGAAAAAAGCACAGAACCAGCAGGAATTTATTTCTACTTCCTGTGAAATACTTTAAGAAAATGATGAAATTATTTGGGTTGGAAGGGGCTCTAAAACTCAGCCAGTGCCACCTCTGCCATGACAGGGACACCTTCCACTGTCCCAGGCTGCTCCAAACCCCAGTGTCCAACCTGGCCTTGGGCACTGCCAGGGATCCAGGGGCAAATCTGGGCAGCCTGGGCCTCCCCACCCTCACTGGGAATTGTAATTAATTTAATCTAATCTAATCACAGGTTCCTTTCAGCAAGGTGATTCCAGCACACTTCCCACGTGGGAATTAGAGAAGCCCCAAACACCAGAACACCAACATGAGCCCAGCAGCCAGAGCAGATGGGACAATTTAAAACCTTTTTCTGGGAGGTTTAAATTAAAATTAAAATCCACCACTGGAATTTATATCCAGTGAATAAAAACACTCTCCACTTTCACTTGTAGAAAACCCAAACATCCAAAGATGTGCAAGGGAAAGTGTCAGGACAAAGCTCCTGGACACCCAAATCCTGGGAATGTTGGGATGAGCAGAGCCCACAGAGGAGGCTGGGACAGACCATGTCAAACACCACAACTAAATATTTCCCCAGCAATATTGAGAAATAACATCTCCCAAAAGACTTGCTAAAAACAAACGAGCCCCACGACCACAATATGGTTTGCACAGGCAAACCAGTGGATAATTAAATTACAGCAAAGTTGCTAAATATGAATTGATATAAAACTTCAGCTAACTGAAAAATTGTCTTTGACTGCAGATCAATAGCAGGCCTGAAAGATTCATCTGCACATAATTAGCAGAGAGATTTGCATCAAAATCCTGGATCCCATATGCTGCAATATTACTGAAACCCATTAGGCACCATGTAAAGCCTGAGATACTTTTGGTGTCACAAGAAAAAAAAAAAAAAAGACCTTGGATAAAAAAAATCTGACAAAAAATTAGAAATTCTAAAAGCTTTCTGAAGGCAATAAATGTTCATTAACTAATAAAGTTCCTCTAAATTCTACTTATAAGCTCTGGTTAATATTATGGCATCCCTACATCTCCTCATTGGCTTCTTGCTCTGAAAACAAATTGATATTCTACAAAAATAGTTCAAAGCAATTTCTTTTTTAGTCTCTTGTAAGAGCCTAAAAGAGGTCCCTGAAGTGAACAGCTTTTAGACACCAGCAGAATGATATTATACACTGCAAAAGTGAATTATTTAATTTCAAACACATTTATTCTCTACCTACATTCAATTAAAATCCTGTATTTTTTTCAGCAAACCTGCAAATTAATTTAAATTAATGATTCACTTCATTATTATTATCCAAGTGTTTACTTTGCTCAACGAGGCCACAAACCAGCTGCACTCCAGAAATCACATATTTTGTAAAGACAACACTGTTAATATGCTAAAAAAGCAATTAATTGGAGTAATGACTCTTTTTTTCTACAGTTGTCACTTTGTGGGCAGAAATTTAAATTTTTTTTAGAACTCTGATGAGATTATGAAGCTTTGCCAAGAGCTCAGGGCCAAGGAATGGCTGAAGAAATGTCTCTGTCCAGTTTGGCTGTGAAGCACTCAGGTGAGCTCAAATACTTCCTGAATTTTCTGAAATTCAGTCTTAAAACACCTGAAATTCCCATCAAATTCATAATATAAGAAGTAGCTGCTTCTTCTAACATCCACCTTCTTGATTTTGAAACTAATAATTTAATTCTTCTATGGCTCAGAGCTTTTCCAGGTGTTCTTCCTCCTGATGCCATCACTGAAATGGGTTTTGACACCAAAACCTGCTGAGTAGGAATCAGCAGTTGACCTAAAAACTGGGTTCATTAACTCCATAATTAGATGGATTTCCTAAATTAGCTGGTGCTCAGGAACAGGATAAACCTCTCCTACATGGAGCCAGGAGAGGAGAAGGATCCATGGAGAGCTCAGAGCCCCCTCCAGGGCCTGAAGGGGCTCCAGGAGAGCTGGAGAGGGATTGGGGACAAGGGACAGGACACAGGGAATGGCTCCACATGGACACAGGATGGGATTTATGGGATTTTGGGGAGAAATTCCTGGCTGGGATGGGATTCCAATGAAAGGAGCCTCCAGGAGAGCTGGAGAGGGACTGGGACAAGGGATGGAGGGACAGGACACAGGATGGGATTTATGGGATTTTGGGATGTATCTCCTGGCTGGGATGGGCTGGGATGGGATTCCAATGAAAGGAGCCTCCAGGAGAGCTGGAGAGGGACTGGG
>JBBMKD010000013.1:1385088-1386935 GCA_037834095.1 Argya squamiceps | reverse complement strand
CAGGACACAGGGAATGGCTTCACATGGACAGAGGATGGGATTTATGGGGTTTAGGGGATTTTGGGATGTAGTTCCTGGCTGGGATGGGCTGGGCTGGGATTCCAATGAAAGGAGCCTCCAGGAGAGCTGCAGAGGGACTGGGGACAAAAGGATGGAGGGACAGGACACAGGGAATGGCTCCACATGGACACAGGATGGGATTTATGGGATTTTGGGATGTAGCTCCTGGCTGGGATGGGCTGGGCTGGGATTCCAATGAAAGGAGCCTCCAGGAGAGCTGGAGAGGGACTGGGGACAAGGGATGGAGGGACAGGACACAGGGAATGGCTTCACATGGACACAGGATGGGGTTTATGGGATTTTGGGGAGAAATTCCTGGCTGGGATGGAAATTCCTGGCTGGGATTCCTGAATAGGGACTGGGACAAGGGCTGGAGGGACAGGACACAGGGGATGGCTTCACATGGACAGAGGATGGGATTTATGGGATTTTGGGCAGGAATTCCTGGGCTGGAATTCCCAGAGCAGCCCCTGGATCCCTGGCAGTGCCCAAGGCCAGGGTGGACACCGGGGTTGGAGCAGCCTGGGGCAGTGGGAGCTGTCCCTGCCATGGCTGGGGTGGGATGGGGTGGGATTTAAGGTCCATTCCAACCCAAATCAGTTTGGGATTCTGGAATTTCAGATGGCTCTGGAACAGGACATGAGGAGAAGGTGTTTGAGCAATCACTGCCAAGGCTCTTCCCAAGAGTAATTCCAGTTTATTTTCCTCTGACACAGGGAACAGAACAAACTCCCCAGACTGGTGAAGACTCACCAGGGAGGAAAACTCCTCTCCTTGCTGGGGGTTCAGGAAATGCTCCACAAAACACCCTCAAAACTCCCTGTAGCACCTCCATCCTCACTTGTCAAAAAGACAAAACAAGATTCAAGACACCTCTGCCCTCCAAATAGAGATTTTTATATAAATAGGAGTAAAATTCATCACCTATAGTGTCAATTACCACTCTTCAAACCAAATATTTGAAATTGATAAAAATTAGAGTTTTGTATTAAATCAAACCTACATAGCTAAAACTAAATTCACCTTTTTTTCCATATTCAGAACTTTTTAAGCTTGTTAAAAGTTAAAATCCTTGCAAGTGCTGGGGCAAGAATTATTTTTGAAGCCTGCTTTAAATTTCCACAGAACAAGCAAAATATTTGAAGTATTATTTCATCCTTTGTGCACATATAACAGCACGTTATCCACCCTCCTAAAATTCATTGCAAAATTAGAAATTCAAATTAAAGCCAGCGAGTTCTCAGTGGAAAGAACACAAATAAGAAAACTCAAAGAAAGCCACCATCAAAACGAGAAATCCATAAACATTTGATAAATTTGGCAGTTGAAAAGAAGCCCCCAATAAAAGGAAATTTTTCATACTTGTTGCCACCTGCCCGCCCGACTGCTTTGCATAGCTAGAAAAGAGCAAAACAGAGGCCAACCTATTTAACTAAACAGTTTTTATTAAAGTAAAAGAAAAGCAAGAATCTATAAAGTAGCAAGTGATCCTATTAGTTCCACCAGACTAAAATCATACAGTCTACGTATGTGGTCCCTCCAGCCACATCTGTTATGAGCCATTTTGATACCCAGGAGCAGAGAATATTTGCCCATATTTATCAGGCACTGAGTGCAAATCAGGCTTTTCTCCTCAATAACTCCTGGTAGAATGGATAGATTAAAAAAAAAAGGCAGAATTATAAAATATTTGTGTTAAGACTGAAGTATTTACTGAATTTCAGGATTTTTCTCTTTGAGGAATATGTAAAATGCAATAAAGGTGCAGGGGACAAAATTAAAGGCAG
>JBBMKD010000013.1:1362588-1380088 GCA_037834095.1 Argya squamiceps | reverse complement strand
AGGTGTCTCTGCCCACAGCAGGGGATGGGATTTAAGATCCCTTCCAACCCAAACATGATTTGATGGTTTTATCCATCCAATTCCATGATTTTAATTAGGCAGAGCTCTTTGCCATGAATGTCCCAACTGGTGATGCCCTGCATGGCCTCACCACCCTCATCTACACCCATGAGGAGAAGCTGACAATGACACAACAATTCCATTTCTACTCCAAGAATTTACAGATTGCTCCTTCCAACAGGAGAGATGCAATTTAAATGAAGACCCAGATTTTGGGTTGTACAGAGATCCATTATTTTCAGTTCATATTTTTGCTGTTTGCATAAACCCAGAATTACTGGGCAGAATTTATTATTATTATTATAGCTGCAATATGGATCCTACCATCAGACCTGACCACTAATCCTGGTGGCAGCAAGAAATGTCTTGAAATTTATCATAAATTATCTTCCCATTTCTTCTTCTTGCCATGAACTAATCACTGCAGTCTGTTCTGGCATCTGAAGTCTGTCACAGGAGGAAAGGAAGGAGAGGAAGGGAAAGATCTGCTTTTTATCCACAACCAACTTGCCCAGCTTCAGTTTCAGAGAAGCTTTACTTGGGTTTGTGGTTTCTCCATTCCATGACAACTGGAAATGAAAAAACCTAATCCTGGTGGGGGTTGAGTTTGGCAAAATCTTGCAGGATAAGCAGAGAAGGAGAAATATTTGGTGTCAAACACCCCCTGTGCTGACATCTGCACGTGAACAGCCCAAGTCTTTGTGCACCTCATGCATCAGGTGGGCTCTGGCATCCCAAAATACAACTTCCCATTGCTACAGCAGCCATCCAGCTCAGATATTTAACCAAAACCCCCCTGGATCCCCTCTTGTTGGCCACACAACCACCACTGACTGGAGAAAGATGTTCCATTGGCATTTTTAGGGTATTTGTGTCCAGCACCACAAGAATTCCATGGAAGAGCAAACGCCAAGCCAGGCTCCAGAGGAGGAGAAGAGAAGCCACAGCAGCTGCACAAATGTCACTCCCAGCACTGAACACAGAGTTCCACAACTGACCTGAGGAGCTCCACGAGCTCCCAACACCTTTTCCCACTCCTCCCATGGAGTTATGGATGTGTCTGGGTGGTGTCAGGGAGGGAAGACTCAAATCCTTCTTTTACTCAGCAATATCCCACTGGGAGCAGCCCAGGCAGTTGCTCTGGAGGCATTTTCCCCTTTGCCCTTGCCTCAGGTGTTAATTACTCCACAGGCATCATTTACCCACCAGAGAACTCACAACCACCTTTTTATCAATCAATAAGCCTTAACCAAGGAGTGAAAAAAGGATTTTGAAATAAAGGTGACTGGCTTGGCCCCAGAAAACATCTCTCCAACTGGTGGATGAGGCCAGCAGTGGGAGGAAAAAAGGCCAAGAGAGGATTTCAGCTGAAAACCACAATTAGAGCCTTGAACAAGCCAGGAGCAATGTGTGAGAACAAGCAGCTACCCCAGGCCAGTATTGATTTAGGGGACCATTAAGTGAAAAAATTCAGCAAGACCCTCAGGAAACTTCAAAATGGTGAAATGATTGGTGGAGGAAACATGACCAGAGTGATGTGGAACAAAATAAACCCTTGTACTTTCCTTATGGTCTTCAGCCTAATAGAGAAGGAAAAGAATTCAAAGAGAGTAAAAGGAAAAATAGAAATATTTCTCGTGCCAGCTGGTGAAGGAGCCCAGGAAATGTAAAACAGGAGAGGAATTCCCTAAAATTCCTTACCAAGCATTCTGTAAAATGACCTGAGGTCACCCCCAGCAATGAATTTTACATGTGTCCAAAAGTGTCTGGTGAGACACTGGAATCCCAGTTCAGGAAAGGATGGTGTTCCACAGGACACCCACAACCAGAAATACCCCTGTGATTAATAACTGCTTTTAATATTTCAAGCAAAAATTGGATTAGATCATTCAATTTTTAATGGCAGCTGATTGATGAGGATGTGGCACATCCTTAACTTGTGTTTCTTTGCAGTTCATCCACTGCATTCCATCACTACTCCTTTCAGAAATAATTATTTCAATAAAGCCACACTAAACCAGTCCCACAACTTTAAATTTGGTGGGTTTTGTGTAAAAATCCCCACACAAGTTGCTTGGCACTCACAGCTCCAGGAAACAAATGCTGAGTGTGAAAGGCAGCTCCAGAAATGCCAGGAGAGCCATGGTTGGCTTTCCAAATATTCCATTTCAAGGCAGATTCAGCTTCTCAATTAATTAAGATGAGAACAAACACTTTAATTCAGCTTTAGAATGTATTTTTTTTAATTATTCCTGCTATTTGGGATGAATAGTAAACGTTCTTGACAGAGGAAACAATGTTGAAGTGAAAACTTGAGAACACTGAGGAAAAAAATTTGAGAAACTTGAAGTTTATAAACAAAATCCAAGTTTCTGCTGGAGTCAGGCACTGGGAATATTGTGGAGCAGAGCACGTGGCTCTTGGCAGCCCTGGAAAACTTTTATCCCAGGGTTCCAGCAGTTCATGATGCTGCAGCATTTTGAGTTGGAATGTTGCCTTCCTGAATTGTCATCATGATGGAATTTTACATGGAAAATATCTGATATGTGCTGAAATTGGAGATGTTCCACCCTTCCTGCTCATCCCTGACACTGCTGGGGTAAAAATTCACCTACAGGACTTCTCTGTCTTAAAACATCTGGATAAAAGCCCAACAAACTTCTGGTGATGGTGGCTAATTTGGGGGGGTTTTACACCAATCTTTTCCCTTTGCATTTGATAAACCCAGCCCTCAACATTCCCAGGAAATCTCCTACCTGAAATTACAATTCCATGTTTGACTTGCAGAGAGGATGATGCAGTTTTATGAAAATAATCAAACTCCTAATTTAAAAACAGGTGAAAAATTGGAAATGGAAAGTGAGCTGTGGTGGATGTGGGATATCAAACCAGTTTCATGAAAATAATCAAACTCCTAATTTAAAAACAGGTGAAAAACTAGAAATGGAAAGGGAGCTGTGGTTGGATCCACTGTGGATTTTCTCCTGTCAATTCCCAGGGTTCAAATTCCTCTGGATGCAAGTGCAGGTGGTAAAACCCCACTTTAAAAGCAAAATCCAAACAATACCCAAGTAAATAAACACTAATTAAATAACTCCACATCAGAGCACAAATCCCTGCTCCTGCTTTAACTGCAGCCTCTCATCCCTTTCCTGGGGACATTTCTCTCACCTTTCCCAAGGCCTGATGAGCTCAAAGAAAGGTTAAGGAGAAAAATAACAAGAAAAAGAGTGAACAAAACACACATTCCCCAGTTGTCTAAGGAGGTGGCTACCCAAAACCACTGGGAATAATTCTAAAGTGGGTCAGAAACCTACAGCAAATGTTTGGAATGAATTCCTGGAAAAAGAAAAGCTGGCAAGGCTGAGAATAGGAGAGAAATTCCCAAGTGGAAGTAAAAGAGAGGTTTCCCCAGTGGAATGAGGCCTAAGGGAGGTTGTGGCTGGTTGGGATGAAGGGAATTGTTGAGCAAGGGTAAATCCAGGGGTTCTGGTGTGACAGGGATGGAATTCACATGGAGAGAGAGGAAAAGGAAAACAAATCCCACTCATGGAGGTGGAGATTTCCCAGGAGAAACATGAGCCTGTTCCACCACCCCTCACACACATGGAAACACCATGGAAAGATCAGTTGGTGATTCCATGGAAATGCCAAAAGTTGTGAACAAATTCCCTGTGTAAGACAAGGAAACCAGGAACCAAAGCACTGAACAATCAGATCCCACCTCTCCCAGGAATCCCTGACTGCTGCCTGCCCCTGGGAGACTGGAATGGTGCTCCTGCTGCAGTGGGGATGATGCTGGATGACAAAATATATATATTATATATCATATATATTATTTTATATAATATATATATTTTATATATAATATAAAAATTATTTTACATAGAATACATATTATTATACTATATATAATATATATAATATTATATATGTATAGAATACATATTATTATACTATATATAATATAGTACATATAATATAGTATATTATCTATATTTATGTATAGAATACACATTATACTATACATAATATAGTATATAGTATATATAATATTTATATATATTTATGTATAGAATACATATACTATACATATTATACTATATATAATATAGTATATTTTTATATATTTATGTATAGAATACACATACTGTACATAATATAGTATATATAATATACTATATTATATATATATTTATGTATAGAATACATATTTTACTATACATAATATAGTATATATAATATTATGTATATTTATGTATAGAATACACATTATACTATACATAATATAGCATATATAATATACTATATTTATATATTTATGTATAGAATACATATTTTACTATATATAATATAGTATATATATAATATATATATTTATGTATAGAACACATATTATACTATATATAATATCATATATATTTTTATATCTAATACATGCTATTATACTATATATAATATTATATACATATATATATACACACACAATATTATATAAAACTCCAGGGTTTTGGGACACAGGAGCCTGACAGGCCTGACCAGCTGGAGTGGCATAAATGCAATTCCCACTGGGAGAACTCCTCTGCCTCACTGCATTCCCCAAAAACTCAGGAAACTCCCAGTGTGGGGTTGTGGGCAGCAAAAAGGAGAGAGCTCAAGTGTCAGTGATGGGAAGAGCCAAGGAAGAAATCAAACAGAGGGGATACACCTAAAATCACATTTGAATTTATTCCCTAAGTCAGGGTCTTCATTCTGGAATATTTTCCATCCCACTCCCAGCAAATCCCAACAGAGAGAGAGCAGCAGAGGAGCCTAAACCCAGGCAGGTTTTAAAGAGAGTTTGATCAAATTCTGGGACAGGTTGTGGGACAGGTTTATCACAGGAATGCTGGATTCCTTCCCTGCCATTTACTCCTCTTTGAGTGATTAAAAACAGTAATTACCAAAGAAACTGAAAACACTTATTTATATAAGACACTTCACAGGAGAATAAAGCACTAAAATAAAAATCAAACCACAGGAGATTGTGAACTTGTCATCTTTTCCTTATGGAAGTCTTTGAGGGTGGCAAATTCCAGACTGACAAAGGAACATTTTTCACATTAAAAACATAAAAATAAAATCCCAGAGAAGAATCCTTAATCTGAATTAATAGCACAGGAATATAATAAGCACATCTGGCACTATTTGAGTGAAACCCCTGCATTTCCAGACATAAATCAGCTGAAAAGATTGGATGGGAAAATTATATTTATGTCTGAGTTTTTCCTCTGATACAATTAATCAACAACAACACTCAGGAATAGGCTGTGGCAGGAGTGTCCTGACTGGATCCACACCCATCTGCCCCCCAAAAAATCATCTTGAATTTATCAAAGTAAATTATAAGTGGAGAAAAATCATGTAAAACACGGAAAAATGGCAATTTCTGTCCATGGAATGCACAGATGCCCTTGGTACTTCCACAGAAATAAAGAATCCAGCATCAGGGATGGACTAATTAGGAAAAGGAAATCATTAACCAAAAATATTGGCAGAAAGAACCAAATTTTAATTTATGCAAAGGCCCCAGAAAATATGACCAATGAGGAAGGGAAGAGTCCAGTTTAATTAGACACCAACACCACAGTGAAGGGAAAACCTGGCCAGAGCCAGGAAAAAAAACATCTGAACCTCAAGAAAAAGGATGGAAAACTTTCCCAGAGTTCTCCTCCTCCAAGATTCCCAATTTAGCAAAACTGGGAAGAAAAGAGACAACAATGATGAGGCCAATCCCTGAAATTCAGAGCCCAGGGAGGAATTAAATTAGGCAGAACTATAAAATCCCAGCTCTAAACAACTGAATGGAAATTCAGGTGTTGGAAAATCCAGATGGAAAATGGAAAATGGAAAAGTCCAAATTTCCTGCTAAAGTACCAAAGGATATTCAGACTCCAAGTTTTCCATAAGATGGAATTTTCACACAAATTTGGGATCAAACACCTTAAACTGTTCCCAAAACATCAGCAGCACTTTGACCTGAGAGCTGAGGAGTCCCCAAATCCTGTCACAAACTGCCACTGAAACTTTTGGATTTGTTAAATTTAATTGTGGATTTTTCATTTCATTCTGCTTTACCAGGAGCAAGGCAGGTTTTAACCCAGGATCTCCAGAGAACCCTGGAACACCAGGTGGGGGCAAAAATCCCACCTTGTTTCTACTAAAAGCAACCCAAAATTTGGGAGGAATAAGCACCAATGGATTGCTGGGAGCAAATCAAAGGCAGGAGGGAATGGCTGTGGTATTTTCAGAATTCAAAGTGGTTTTTGCAGCAAAGACTCCTCTAAAAGGACCAGGAAAACCAACACTGTCTCCATTTCACTGAATATTCCTGAGAAAAAAGCAAGGAAAAAGGCATCCCTACTAGGAGTGGATACAGCAAAATGGATTAAACACTCAGCAGAAATAGGGAGAGCTGTAAAGAAGATTTTAAAAAAATGAATCAGTAAATCCAGGAGTTTTTAAAAGGGAAAAATTCCTGGAAGTGTTAAACTTCCACAGCCATAAAACTCTGTGTGGGTTCTTTAGTAAGAGAGGAAATATGGATTATATTGCACTAAAAGCTAAAAAATTACCTCCCTTCTATTTATTTGCTTGCAGCCTGGGACATCATCCCTTAGATTTACATTTTGCATGGAAATACAGCCACAATCACCAAAAAATTCAACACTCTGATAAAGAGCTGACAGAACAGAGGTTTTTGCATCAACATCAGCTGGTCATTATTCCATAAATTCATCTCTTTCTTCATTTAACCTTTAAAAATTAGAGTTAGAATGATACCCACAGCTTACAAAAATTATAAAATTAATTCATATTTGACTCTTAAATATGGATTTTTAATCTTTTATCACTGTTTCAAATTTCTGCTGCACTGTGTTGCAACAAAGACGTGGGAGAATATAAAAATAGAAGAGGAATGCAGGTTCTGAAATGAAAATTTTTAATTAACACATCATAAACTGCTTTGGAAACAGCTCCAGCCAAGGCTGGACAGGCTGCAAAAACAGGAGCACAACCAACAGGTAACAGGGATTAATTAACAAAAGGAGCAGTTAATACTTGAATTACTGCTTTATTTTCTCCACTAAGAGAGGAGCTTTCTCTAAATAAATTAGAATTTTCCATTAGAAAATTCTAGAAATTAGAAAAATAAGGGAATCTCATCCCCTTTAGAATCTCTGCATTGAAATGCAGCAACTGAAAAATAATAGAAAAAAATTTGAAAATGAAAAGCATTTCAAATATCACAAGTTTCAAAATCTGAAAATCTACCCCAAATCATGCCGAATTACACAGGAATTAACCTGAACTTAAGCAAGATTATACATTTGGAATAAAAGTGCATTTTCTCTTTGCTCTCAGGTTCAGTGATGAACTCATCCCCACTGCACCAGTTTTTTTGGGCTGTCACAGATTTGCTGGTTTAACTTTTCCAAAAAATGACTTGTGTTTCACGCTTTTGGCTGCTGCTTCTGACAAATAAATACAATATAAAATATTCAGGGCAAAAAACATAATTATTCTGAGGAGCACCTGCATAAAATCAGGGTGCAGAGATTTGTATTTTAGGTGCAGACCACAGATAGTTGGGCAAATTTATGCTTCATCTCAGTATTGTGCCAAGATCCCTCTTCAGTATCTGCAATAAAATACATTCAGATCAAAGATCCCCACGCAAAATCCCCAAAAGAAGAGGAGAAAGAACCCCCTAAAAAGATGAATTCGCTGGTGGGCTCAATAATTAGATTAAAAATCAATTACACTTTTGCCAAAGTGTTTGTTTGCTGGAGAAAACCCTCCCAGGAAACGCATTTAAACTTGGGGATAGCAAAGCAACCGCTGCCCTCCATAAAGTTCCTTTATATATTTTTCCACAATATGCACAAAACCAGAATATGAAATCAGAAACATTTTACACATTCTCATACTTCAGAGAGCACTAACAGCATTTTACTCGTCGAAAGCACTTTATCTTCATGTCTCTATAAGGCAGAGTTGGTGCATAATAATGTAATTTATATTGCCTAAATGTTATTTTGGGAGCATCGCATCATTTCTCAAACTTCATGACCTTTACAATTCCCTAAACTTTTATTTCCCTCATTATTCTGAACAGATTTCATTACATATTTTGAATGTAAACAAGCCCTGAATAATGATGGGCCCCATTACGTATGTACAGCTCTGACAATCGCGCGCGGGGCCGAGATGGAAACCCAGTGCATTAATTTACCTCTCATCCGCCGTAACTGCACTCCCATAAAAAGTTTTATCCTCAACTCACATAAATCACGGGCAAGAAAAATGAGAAAATCTGGTGGCTAACTCATCTCCCACCATTCTGCGAAAATGAAATTCACTGAAATACCTATCAAAACTGCAATCATCAAGAGATAATGTCTTCTTAGGTCTATCTGCACTTTCCGATTTAATTTCCTCCATGCCCTTGACATCCACAGATACCATTAAGATTAAGAGCAGCGAGTAACTGAGCAGTTCTCAGATTTTGATATATGGGGCCCAGGCACTAAATGTAATATCATCATTTGAAAATTAATGCAATATTTCTTTTGTTAGGTTTTTTTTTTTTTCCCTCTTTCTTTAGCACCCCCCCTCACCCTGCTCGGGATGAATACTGGGGGTTCTCTGGCAGTAATTTCCCCATCAGAATGCCGTGCAATTATGAGGAGCTGTGCACCTTGGGCAGAGGTCACCCAAATTACTCCATCATTTAATGAGCACCGAGATCAAACCCCCAGCACACTGTTGCTGCCGAGAGACGCCTCGCAGCCTGCTACATCAAATCTGATGGAATCATTAGAGTAATAAGCAGGGAAATCTGTTTGCAGATTAACCTCTGGTTTCATGCTGCTTTTCATCTAATGGGGCGCTGTGGAAATCTTGTCAGCTTTTCATCAGGCGCGATCAAATTACGGGAATTGCGAACAAACCGCCGGCGCGATTGGAAACAACACCCGCACGTGCCGGGGCTTCCGTGCAGGTGGCAGGGAAAATCACACCCTGGATATTTTACAGATTGTTTATTTGCTTCAGCTGATCACTGAGATCAGCCTGCAGAGCGGGGATCGGGGATGCTCCCGTTGGTTTTCCCAAATTTACAGCGGAGAACGGGAGTCAGACGGGTTTAATGGGGTAAATATGAGTGGGATGACAAAGGGAAAAGCAAAATAAAGGTACAGAGGTCATGGGGAGGAAAAGTCATGGGAGTCCCCAAAGCTGCTGGGGGTTTCGTGCAGGTGCCAGGGAAAATCACACCCTGGATATTTTACAGGGTTCTTTATTTGCTTCAGCTGATCACTGGGATCAGCCTGCAGAGCGGGGATCGGGGATGAGCCCATCACTTTTCCCAAATTTACAGTGGAGAACGGGGTTTATTGGGGTAAATGTGAGCGGGATGACAAAGGGAAAAGCAAAATAAAGGCACAGAGGTCACAGGGAGGAAAGGTCACGGGAGTCCCCAAAGCTGCCGGGGGTTTCGTGCAGGTGCCAGGGAAAATCACACCCTGGATATTATTTGCTTCAGCTGATCACTGGGATCAGCCTGCAGAGCTGGGATCGGGGATGAGCAAATCGCTTTTCCCAAATTTACAGCAGAGAACGGGAGTCAGACGGGTTTATTGGGGTAAATATGAGTGGGATGACAAAGGGAAAAGCAAAATAAAGGCACAGAGGTCATGGGGAGGAAAGGCCACAGAGTCCCCAAAGCTGCCAAGGGTGAGGGAGGCACCTCTGCCTCGGTGCTAAATGAGAGTGATCCAAGTTTACTTTTTAATAAAGACACGGAGGCATTAAAGTGCTGTTTTATGAGGAGCAGCTCTGGTGTCAGAGCCTGCTGGTGATGGGAAGTGACAGGGCAGAACTCACTTCTCTCACAAAGTTCCCACAAAAATTTGTCGCTGCTGGAACAACAAACTGCTGCAAAGCCTTTGAATGTCCCGCCATGAAAACGTTCTGCCTCTGAAGGTTTGATCGTGCTGTTGTTTGATTCTGCAACCAACAGCAGCAAAAGCTTAGAACAAATAAAAGTGCTGTGAGCACGTGAATTTAATACAGTCAGGGCACTGAGTTCTCCACAAATCCTCCAGATCCACAGAGCCCCTCTGCAGGAGCAGCCTGGATTTCATCCCTGTAGGCAAACAAGATGCATTTTTCCATGGATATTCATAAGCCATAGATCTTCTGCAGTGGGATTACCTGATCTGAAGCTGATCCAAAGCTCCTGAAGGAGCTGGAAAGGTTTCCAAGGGCCAGGCTGCTGCTGAGCAAGGGGAATGGTTGGGATGCCAAAGGGGCCACCAGCCACTGACACCTGATGAGTTGGGGACACTGGGGGTCCCCTCCCAGCGGGGGACACAGCCACAGCCAGCACTACTCCTCAAAAAGCTCCTTCCAAGCAGGACAGTCAGTGGCTCTCCAGCCTATCCCAAGGGAAATTTGGAATGCCCCTGCTCACAAATGTCACTTCGGCCACGGGTGGAAAACCTCTCCAGCCCCACCTTCACTCCCTTCCTCTCAGAAAGGGACAACAGGCACAATTCAAGAGAGACAGAAGAGACAAATTCAAGCCTGCAGAGCATAATTGACCAGCGTGGAATCTTGCCAGGACAGCAAGATAAACATAATTACTCACATTAAGAGCGTTAATTAATTGTTTGTGAGCACAACTAATGGGCTGCTTGGTTCACAGCTCGTTAGGAAGCCAAGGGCTCTGTCAGGCAGCACTGTCCTGGCCACCCAAGCTATGACACCCCAGGTGAGAAATTCAGAGTGCAATGAGCAGTGAGGGGCCAGCACTGCAACCAAACCCCGTGGGAAACCCAGTGACAGCCAGGAAATAAATTTTAATATCTAATAAAAATTAATATTTGATCAAATATTAACACCGAATAAAGGAGAAGAGTTCTTGGTTGGGGTTTGGGGATTTTTTGGTTGATCAGATCAAAGGAAAATGTGGACCTTAAAGCACATCCAGTGCCACCCCTGCCATGGATCACCATCCCACCAGCATCTCCATCCTTTCCACTCCACCAGGATCTCCATCCTACCAGGATCTCCATCCTTTCCATCCCACCAGGATCACCATCCCACCAGGATTTCCATCCTTTCCATCCCATCAGGATCTCCATCCCAACAGCATCTCCATCCTTTCCACCCTACCAGGATGTCCATCCTTTCCACCCCACCAGGATCACCATCCCACCAGGATGTCCATCCTTTCCACCCCACCAGCATCTCCACCCCACCAGCATCTCCATCCTTTCCATCCTACCAGGATCTCCACCCCACCAGCATCTCCACCCCACCAGCATCTCCATCCTTTCCATCCTACCAGGATCTCCACCCCACCAGGATCTCCATCCCACTAAGATTTCCATCCTTTCCATCCCATCAGGATCTCCATCCCACCAGGATCTCCACTAAACCAGGATTTCCATCCTTTCCACCCCACCAGCATCTCCACCCCACCAGCATCTCCATCCCACCAGCATCTCCATCCCACCAGGATGTCCATCCTTTCTACCCTACCAGGATCTCCACCCCACCAGGGTCTCCACCTTGTCCAGCCCACCAGGATCTCCATCCTTTCCATCCCACCAAGATCTCCACCCCAACAGCATCTCCATCCTTTCCACCCTACCAGGATCTCCACCCCACCAGCATCTCCATCCTTTCCACCCCACCAGGATCACCATCCCACAAAGATTTCCATCCTTTCCATCCCATCAGGATCTCCACCCCAACAGCATCTCCATCCTTCCCACTCCACCAGGATCTCCATCCCACCAGGATCTCCACCTTGTCCACCCCACCAAGACCTCCACCCCACCAAGATCTCCATCCTTTCCATCCCTCCAGGATCACCACCCCACCAAGATTTCCCTCCTTTCCACCCCACCAAGACCTCCATCCTCTCCATCCCTTTAGCACTCCAAGGAGATATCTGTACCTCCAAATCCTTCCCAAGTGATTCCCAAAATGGGAAGCAACAAGAGGAAAGCAATTCTGCCCAATGTGACACAAGAGGATTTTAATAGCACTGGGGAACAGCAGGGATTATTTAGATATTCCATGAAAAAAAAATAAAACCCTTCTCAGGATGGATGCGCCATTAATAGTGAATATTTTAATTTAATAGGATTTAATAATCACTTTAGATGAACTATTTAATGTTCCACTGATTGCTGGTACCAACATGTGAGGCTCAACCAGCTTCTGACTTGTGACAAGATTTTATTTTCCCCACTTTTGATCAACTGATGAGTTTTTAATGCTAAGCCTGGCTTGCCATCACTTGTGGGTTTAATATGTTTACTTAAACCAGAAATATTTTGCACCTCAATTATTATTTCCTACTGCCGCCCTGAATGGAATTTAAGTCGATCCATTATTCATAAAGCAAAGACAAGAGAAAACACAAAGCTGTGCACTTCTTTCAAAGCCTCCAAATGACTCAAACACACCATATTTATGCATGCAATATTTGATTGTGTCCCTGGCTCTCTTTTTAATTTTTTTTTTTGTATTTTTTTTTTTTTTAATCACAAGTTTGTTGTTTTCAGATCAGGATATGCCAAAAATCCAACACCAAACAATTTTTGTTTATAATTAAGGCAATCATCAATCCAAGGATTGTAGTCCAGTTTATTTCATCTCCACATCAAAAAAAAAGTAATTTAAAAAAATTAAAATTCCCTTGAAATGGGGAGATAAATGAAAATGTGAGTGCCTTCACATAATAACAGTAGCCTGACCCTCTGGGAGATGGTTGACTTTCTCAATTCAAGGTATTCAAAGCTCATTCAAAAGTGTTCATTTGGAATGCAGATATCAAAGATGATGCAAATGTTCAAGAGAAAATTAAAACTTACCAGATGTTCTAATCCAGCTTTGATGTTTGCAGAGTCCCTGTAAGAGAAGAACAAAAGTTCTAAATAGTTGCTAAACCCTTGTCTGCAACAATTTCTGTTTAACTCTGAAATGGCAGAGCTGGGTAATTTCTCCAGTGTGTCAAATTTTTAATTTTAATACACATATTTACCTGTAACAGCTAAAAAATACTGATTATCCCAATGCTTAATGACAGAATTAAACCCTCAGATAGTACCTGCCCTGAAATTGCTACAAACTGTAGCAATGCCACAGGATACACATTTAAAATCAACATTTTTAATCTAATTATCCCACTATTTACACTGGAAATTATCAGCCAGGCCAGGGCACAGAGCTGTTTATCAAAATTATTATTATAATAATAATTTATTATTATCAAAATAATCCACATTTGGTGCCTCCTGGTTCTGCTTTGCCCCCACTCCCACAATGAAATTCTGTGCCCCTTTCCAAGGTGATGGAGAGAAGGAATTGTGATTAATTCCATGGCTCATGGCAGCCAATTCCTGAAAGCTGCAAAAAGTACAAATGTACAGAGAGAAAATGGGAAGAATTTTACATAAAGGCAGTTAAAAAAAAAGGGCCAAAGTTTTATCTAAATAAAAGTTCTGGAAAGCAAAAATTCAGAGAGAAAATTAATCCTTAACGTATCCTGCCATGGAAAAAAAAAGATGAAATCCAATGGAAAACAAATTAAAAATTCCCCAAATTCCAACCCACTGGACAATGGTTCCTGCTTCCATCAGTGCCAGGTTCTACCCAATTCAACACCACAGTATTACTAATCACCAGTACTAAAAATGCTAATTATTTATCATTTCCTAAAGCTTTTCCAAAAATCTGCTAGGCAGCTTTTTTTTCCTATTTAAATGTCACTAATGAATGAATTAAAATAATTTTGCTGTCTGAATTTGAAAGAAGAATTTATTATTCTCAGCCCTACAGGATTTATCCCAGATTGTCTCCCACATCTTGAGCCTGGAGGAGGATCCAGGGAGAGCTCAGAGCCCCTTCCAGGGCCTGAAGGGGCTCCAGGAGAGCTGGAGAGGGACTGGGGACAGGGGATGGAGGGACAGTGATGCCTTAAGTTTTATTTTTCATGTATTTCACATTCTGTGCTGCCCAGGGATGCAGCTCTGAGCTCACACTCAGTGTCACTCAGCTCTGCACAGGGCAGGGACACAAAACAAATCCTTTTCCTGATGGACAACAAGGACAAAGGTTGCAAGTTTTCAGGCCCAAAAGCACAAACAAGGGTGGGCTGGAGGGAGGAACAAGAAGGATGGGACCTCACAACCTGGAGCTGGAATTGGACAATTAAATCCCAATGTGCAAATGGACCAAAACTTAAAAAATGTGAGACCTCATGGCTGGTTGTCCATTTTGGGTCCATTTTGTGACTACTCTGTGTCCATTTTGTGTCCACTTTGTGACCATTTTGGGTCCATTTTGTGACCTTTTTGAGTCCATTTTGGGTCCATTTTGTGACCATTCTGTGACTATTCTGGGTCCACCTTGGGTGTAGCCCTGGCCAGGCCCTGTCCTGCCCAAGGTGTTCCCTAAAGGCCTTTTAATAAAACTCTACTTTATTCTCCAGCTCTGCCCAGTCTCTGTTCCAGCTCAGCCTTCCCAAGGCCTCACCAGGACACAGGGAATGGTTTCACATGGAGAGAGGGCAGGGCTGGATGAGATTTTAGGAAGGAATTCCTAACTGGGATGGAATTCCCAGAGCAGCTGTGGCTACCCCAGGATCCCTGGCAGTGCCCAAGGCCAGGTTGGACACTGGGGCCTGGACCAGCCTGGGATGGATGACATTTCATCTCCCTTCCAACCCAAAGCATATTTTTGGAGGTTCTATCCAGCCTTTAAAGGCTGAATTGCTGTGGGAGAGGGATGAGGGCAGGGCTGGCAGGAGCTCCCAGGCCCAGCCCCGCCATCAATATTTGTGCTGAAAGCGGCCTTAATTCAATTACAGGCCTCAAAACTGATAAAAAAGGTCCTGAAGTGGAAAATGTGAGGAGATTATTGGCAAATGAATAAAGATTTGTATCGAACCAACACATGGGAGTAGAGCAGGGTTTTTGGTGGGGCTGTTTTTTTAATCATCCCCTGTCTCAAACCTTCTGGGAACAGCGAGTTTCCCTTCCTCTCCTGCAGCACATCGATTCCTGAATTAGGCCGCAATATTAAATAATTAATATACTTGCCATGATTGATGTTTTGCATTAGCTGAATATTAGGTTATCAATCAAAATCCACTTGGTTTAATGTAATAATATTGAAAAAGTGTCACGGGCTGTTCAGCCAATTTGTAGTTGAGGCAGCCCAGACAGGAATATTGGTGTAACACAAGGCCCTAACGCAGGAAATGCAGTGCTGGAACATCCATAAGGAAAACATTATCAAACTAACCAGGACAAGGCTGAGCTTGTCCTAAATAAACCTTGGGGCACCTGTCACTTCCAATGAAAACCTCTTCCCCAGCCCGAGGCTGCTGGGCATCAATCAGCCAGGCTGTGGCAGGGTTTTATCTTTTAGTTAACCAATAGAATATATTAGAGATCTCACACAATTATATTCTGTGTCCTGTTCTAGATTACATTATATATAGGAGAAATTATATTACATGGTTAGCATTATATTTATATAATAATTGTATATTTAAAATACATACCATAAATTGTATTATAAAGTTTGTTGTACTTTTATAATTATGCAAAATAACCACATAATTTAAGTGATATTATTTGCATGAAATTATACAAATAAGGCTCCCATTGATATTATGTTTCATATGTTGTTTTAGGCAAAATCAGACCTATGGCCACAGCTCAGTCTCCCACATAGCCTTGAGTGTCTGCAGGATTTTAAACCATTGAACACCACAAATAAAAGCCAGGAGCAGCTCTGTGCACATCCAACATTCCAATGCTCACAACACAAAAGAAACCATAAAGTTGGATTAATTTGGTATCATTGCCAGGTAATTATGTTTTACTCCATTTTATACCCCAGAGTTCCCAGTATATTTGCTTTTCATACCATCTCCTTAATTTCTTTGGTTCATTACGCAAGTTTGATTTTATTCCTGAGATTTCCTTTTTCCTATCAGAGAAACTTTGGAATTTTTCCCCACTATAGTCAAGGATTTGCAGTAAAACACTACTTGACATGCACATATTTAAAGTCAGTCATTACACCCAGTAAATATCACACTCAGGCTCATCCAAATATTTCAGCAATGCCAGGAGAAAAAATTCCAGCTCCATTTGAATCCTGGTCATGAGGGACCTGTAGCAAGAGGCTGGGAATTCAATAAAGGAAGTTCCATTTCTGCCCATGGCAGGGGGTGCAGCTGGAGGAGTTTTAAGGTCCCTTCCAACCCAAACCATTCTGGGATTCTCCAATTTTGCCAGGTCTGGGATTACTTAAACCCACAGTAACTAATTGAGGTGCTGTGAACTTCTTTTGCCAGTAAATTAAATTTATTCCCTAGCACTTGCTGAAGTCATGATTTTAACCTGGAACACATTCATGCTCCTAAAATACTCCCCATATCAAATAAATCATTAATCAAAGGAGCTGAAAAATGTGCACAATCCTCAAAATATCCCATTTAGGTGTTATAAAACAGCTTCAGATTTCACATACAATGTACTTCTTAGTGAATTTATAACAGTTCCACCCAAGAACTGCAGAACTAATATATAGTTAATTAACAGTTAATAATTGCCATAGATTTTAGGTTAGAAGGCACAGGCTGCAGGATAATCCTGTGGGTTATTTATACCTGTGTGGATGTTACAGGATAATTCAGGTCAAAGGGCCTCTGGAGGGTGCAGAGTTCCTGAGAAGAGAATTAGGTTTCCATGTGATCACACTACTTGCTTTCTACCTCAGGATACCCCAGGATGAGATATTGCTGAACTTGTCATTTTTTTTGCTGCTCTTTCCAATCTTTCCTACACAACAAACTCATCCAGAAGAGCAAATGGTTTGGGAATCCCACACCCTGAGAGGAAAAGCATCCATTATATTTTTTTATAAAGTGTACAATGTTATTTTGCTCTTCCCAAATATTGACTTCCAATGATCTGGAGCTGATCCTGGAGTGTAAAGACTCCAAACCTGGTGGTATTGAGTGGATCCCTCACTCCAATCATCCAAATAATTTACCCTTCAGGAAAAACCAGTAGGAAGTTTGGCCTAATAAATTTAATTAATAAATTTTAATGCAATAAAGACCCAAGAAGATCCTACAAAGGCCACTTATAGCAAGAGCAGGAGGAAAAGCCAAAGTTTTGGGTGGGGCTTTTTTTCCCCACCTCATTTTGGGTGGGGCTTTTCTTCCCACACCTCGTTTCGGGTGGGGCTTTTCTTCCCCCACCTCGTTTCGGGTGGGGCTTTTTTTCCCCCACCTCGTTTCGGGTGGGGCTTTTTTTCCCCCACCTCGTTTCGGGTGGGGCTTTTTTTCCCCCACCTCGTT
>JBBMKD010000013.1:1320717-1347924 GCA_037834095.1 Argya squamiceps | reverse complement strand
ACTTTACTCCTGATGTTTTCTCCCAACAGCAAAAATCTCATCAACAGCCACCAACCCCCCATGTCCCATCCACGGGGCACTGGCCATGGATCCAACCCCAAGGGATTTGGGGAAATGTCACTGGAAAAAGGCTCCTGCACAGGGGCACCTCAGGGAAACTTCAAACACCTGAAGTGTGGAACTGAAGGGAAAAATGGAGATGGTGTTTGAAAAAGCAATTCCTCAGCTCTGTGACATTGACAGGACACAGGGGGGATGGCTGCCCACTGCCAGGGGGCAGGGATAGGTGGGTTTTTGGGAAGGAATTGTCCCAGAGAAGCTGTGGCTGCCCCTGGATCCCTGGAGGTGTCCAAGGGCAGCTGCAGCAATCCATGGAAGGTCTCCCTGCCCATGGCAGCAGTTGGAATGAGATGGGATTCAAGGTTTTTCCAACCCAAATCATTCCAGGATTCTGGGATCTGTCCAAGTATTTCTCTGTGAAACCATTAATGCCCAAATGTATCAACCTTATTAAGGATCAGCAATTAAAGCAGTGGTCAGGTTTGATTAATTGTTCACTTCTTTTCTCTTAACAACTGAGGAGCTGCTCCTAATTTATTCCATTAAAAATTGTCAAAATCATTAGGAGAAGTAATCCAAAATTCCAGGAGTACACAAGCAACGAAGAGACCCATAAATCTAGGAGAAGTTCTTTAAAACTAACAAGATTTTAGTAGCTTTTTCCTACCCTCAATTTAGCAATGAACAAGGAGCCTTATGAAAAACACATCTCAGGACAACAGAATTTGCATGTTTTGAAGCTGATCAAGACTTGAAACATCAAAATTCAACAGCACACCCAACTAGGTCAATGAAGACACGTGTGCAGGTTGTTTTAAAACAAGCAGATTTCAAAAAGCATAAATAAAAGATGAATGTGATGCTTTGATTGGTAAAAAAAACAGTGGGAAAACATTGTAGTAGTGTAAAATCCCTCACTTTTGCAGACTTAGACAGATGAAGACCTCCTGCATGTAGATGTTGCTGGTCTGAAGGTGGGATTTGGGAGTGGAGGGAACTCCCTGGAGCTCCCAGCCCACATTCCAGGCAGCTGCTGCCAGGATTTCACTCCATAATGGCTGGAAAAGTGGAATATCCCTTAAAAAAATCCCTTAAGAGGAGAAGAGTTGAGCTGTTTCATAGCCCATCTCAGGAACAGCTGATTCTTCTCCAACAGTGCAGAAATTCAGTGCTCAATGTTAGAGAATCATCACTGAAATGGGAAATGCCAAAGGACAATGCCCAGAATGCTGGTTTTTTAAAATAATTTTGATTTTTCTCTTGAAATGTTTAGTGTGACAAGATCTCCCTTGAAAGAATCTAAAGCTGCCCCCCAAAAACCCCCCAAGCACAGACCTTTCCCCCTCACATCTACAAACACACCCAAGCCAAGGACAGAAAATCATCATTAGGGTTTACAGGAGCCACAACCAAATTTGCTGTTTAATTAGTGAAAAAAAAATCCATTTTGATTGTGTGCTTTAGAGGAGCAGTAAAGCCCCCAAATATACAACACCTCTCAGATAAGCTGCAGTGCTGCCAGGCTGAAATACCTCCTTTTATGCAAAGTTAAACTATAAAGTCAAGCAGCACCTGAGAATTTATGTCCCATCTTCCCACAATCTGGCTCCAGGCTGATCTTCATTACAGCTCCAAAGCAGCTATTTTGAATAAATACATTCCAAACAGCCATGAATTTCAACTGGGAAACCAGAGCTGGTCCTTGAGGTGCCTTTGAGGAAGGATCTGCTCTAAATATTGAGGTCACAGGATTGTTTCCACTACAGATTCCCTGATGTTGTAGGTTCTGGAAAGGCTCTGTAGAATAATGAGACTTTCAGTGCTGATCTAGAAATTAATCTGCTTGGAGAGTCCAAACTGGATCCAACTGAACCAGGAATTTTCCTGCTGCCACAGGGAACAAAGGGAAAATTCCAGAAGCAAACAGGAGCCCACGTGTGGGTGGGGAGATGCAGCTCTAGAAATTCCCCAGGAGCATTTCTCAGTGGGAATCCACCTAAGGGAAGGTCATGAAGTGACACCTCAGGGTTTTCTTGGTTGGAAGGGGTCAGACAGAAAGAAACAGCCCAGGAAAGGCTGCACTGATGCACAAAGCAGAGGGAATTACATAAATTGCATGAAATGTAAAAAGTTACACTGCCTTTCCTGAAATCTGTAATCAACAATGCAAGTTATTCTGAGCAGAAACTGGACTGACAGCAGGTTCTCAAAAATCCCCATCATTTACCCAGAACTTGTGCTGAAACTGCATTTCTGAGCCTCAACCAAAGCCCAGGAGGAACTTCTGCCACTGGGAGGAGGTGTAGGTGTGTGTGAACAGTGAGTTGTCACCCACCTGGTTCTACTCCAGCTCCATCGTTGGATTGTTTTACATAGATTGTTTTACAGGTGCACTTATTTTTCACCTTCAGAACAGATTGTTGCATTAAAGGAACTTATTTTTAAGATAGTTTCATATGAAAATTTACAAATTACTTGTTTGTTGCATTTAGAAAGAAATGACAGGCAAGCTTTTTACTCTAGTCCTACAACAGAGTTGTCACCCGGTTTTGCTCCAGCTCCATCATCTGATTGTTTTACAGGTGCAGTTATTTTTCACCTTTAGAATAAATAGTTGTCTTAAAGGATCATCTTATTTTCAAAGTATCTTCATAAGGAAATCTACAAATTACTTGTTATTTGCATTTAGAAAGAAACAACAGGCATTTAGAAAGAAACAACAGGTGAGATTTTACTCCATTCCTACAACAGAGCTGTCACCCAGTTTTGTCCCAGCTCCACCATTTGATTGTTTTACAGGTGCACTTATTCTTCATCTTTAGAATAAATTGCCACGTTAAAGGAACTTCTTATTTTCAAAATAGCTTCATGTGGAAAAATACAAATTACTCATTAGTTGCATTGAGAAAGAAATGACAGGCGAGCTTTTTACTCCATTCCTACTATAGAGCTGTGGCCTGGTTTTGCTCCAGCTCCATCATTGGATTGTTCTACAGGTGCACTTACCCTTCACCTTTAGAACAGACTGCTGTGTTAAAGGAACTTCCTATTTTCAAAACAGCTTCATATGAAAATTTACAAATGACTTGTTAGTTGCATTTAGAAAGAAATGACAGGTGAGCTTTTTACTGTAGTCCTACAGAGCTGTCACCTGGTTTTGCTCCAGCTCCACCATTTGCCATTTCACTCACCCAGCCTTGGTGCCATGAACCTCCTTCTCCTTCCCCTTGCCCTTGTCCTTGGCCTTGTCCTTGTCCCGGCCCTTGCGGCGCTCGCGGGACCCGCTGGGGGTTCTCCTGTGGCCGGACCTCTCGCTGCTGCGGCTGTAGGAGCGCTGCCGCGCCCGGGACCGGGACCTGCAACACACCAGAGACACCAGGCTGGGAGAGACATCCAGGATCATCCAACCCAGCCCTAACACTGCAGCTGTAGGAAGGCTGCTGGGTCTGGGATCAGGACCTGCAACACACCAGAGACACCAGGCTGGGAGAGACATCCAGGATCATCCAACCCAGCCCTAACACTGCGGCTGTAGGAAGGCTGCTGGGTCTGGGATCAGGACCTGCACAAACACCAATCACAGAACCACTGGGTTGGACCTTCTCAGCCCTGTTGTAGTTGTAAAATTATATTAATGTATGTAAAATGCATTATTAAATGTCTTTATTAATAATTATTATAATAAAAATCTCTTTGTATTATTAATATTTTATTATAAAATATTTTATTTAGTACATTTAATAAATACATTTATTAGTATAACACATTTCACAATTTAATGCCTTTAAACTGACAATTTAGCACAAGAAGTGAAAAAGAAAACATTGTTCCTGCTCTCAAAAGAGACGCAAAATAACTGAAAACAACACATAATATTCAGCCATTAACAAAATGGAAAAAAAAGAAATCAAGAGGGATTAGGACTTTTTTTGGAGTTGTGTTAAAGGAACTTCTTTCATTATTCCTGAATTTCTTGTAGAAGATTTTCTAAATTTTATTTAATTTCTCACAGAACAATGCTATCTGAGTATTGATCAAGGATATTTAGGAAAAATCAGGCCAAGTTTTCCTTGGTTTCTCTTCCCTGGGCACCCAGGCCTTTGGAATCTGTCCCTCCCAGGGCAGAGGAAGGAATGAGATGGGCTTAAGGTCCCTCCCAACCCAAACCATCCCATAATTCTACAATTCCACAATTCCCATGAAAGTTCTGATGGCACCTCATGGGAAAGTTTCATTAATTACTGAGGGAAATGAGGAAAATTTTCAAACAGCACAAAAAGTTTCTTTAGCACCTCTTGGAGTGCAAAACTCCCAAGGCCTTTAAAAGCCAAATCACAAAGAAAAAAAAAAATTCCCTCCTTTTGTGAAACAACAATAAAACTTAATAAAACCCAACAACAGACTGAGCAAAGGCAAATCCTCCATCCAGATGAGGCAATAAATTACCTTGCTGGAATTTATCCAGCAGATGGAATTCAGGTCCCATTCCTGCCAGGAGCAGCTCCAGAGGTCAGGGCTGGGTTCCTGTTTCAGCAGCTGGCACCTCCCAGCAGCAGCTCTCCCACCCTGGGCACTCTATTAGCACTAATAAATAGATCAAATTACCACTGCAGGGCTGCATTATCAACTGGGAAACACGTGCTGCCTCAAAATGGATTTTTAGTGTGTCATCACAAAGGTAAAAGTGTCCATCCATCCATCCTGACTCCTCAGGTAGAGCAAGTTTTGACTAAAAAGAGCATTGTGGATATTAAATCTGATTTTTGCTTGGCACAGAGACACTGTTTTTACAAACATCATGATGAGCACTGCCCTAAATCCACTATTCCCAGGTCACCCTGATTTCTCAGAAATTTGCAGGTAAGCCCAAAACAGAAAAAAAAACCCCAAAAAACAAAAACAAACAAACAAAGCCCTGTAGCAACACATATTAATGTGTTTAATTTAATTGATGCAGGGCCTCTCCTCAGTTAAGGGCACAGTCCTCCCACCAGGAATAAATGAGGAATCTGAAATATTTATTGCTAAAGAACTTCAGTTGCTCAGCTCAAATCTGGAGTTCACTTCTACCTTCTGCAGGTGCAAATAAATTCAGCCCAGGCAGGCTGGATGCTCAATTCCTGGATTTCTGCTCATTCCCATGGCTGTGCAGAAGGGATGGCAGCAGACATTTATATATAAAAATTTAAAAATTCAGAGTTATTGCATCCAATTTCCCCACCCCTGGCAGTGCCCAAGGCCAGGGATTGGAGCTCCCTGGGATAGTGAAGGAGTCCCTGTGTCCCACCACCCTCACAGGGATCAATTCCTTCCCAAAATCCCACCTAAACCTCTCCTCCATCAGCTTGAGGCCATTCCCACTTGTCCCATCACTCCATGGCCTTGGCAAGAGTCTCTATTTTTCCTTAATTTCTAATCAAGTATCTTGAAAGATGCACAGGACAGGAAATCAAGAATAAACTTCCTGAAATGCAGCTCCCAAAAGTCATCTGTGTCCCCAGCTCATCACCAAACCACAACAAAAGACCTGGCAGAGAAGACAGATTTTTTTTCTATTTTATCTGCTGTCAAAAAATAACAAGAATCACAATTAGTCCTGTTAAAGCCAAGACCCCCAAATGTTCAAATTATGGAACTACCAGAGGGGAAAAAAAAGGCCAAAAAACAAAGCTGGGGAGGAGATTTCCAGCACAGATCCCCTTCCCCCCCAAAACACCCACCCACCATGCCAAAGATGCCCCCAGATCTGGCAGAGAAGACAAATTTTTCTATTTTATTTGCTATTGAAAAATAGCAAGAATCACAATTAGTCCTATTAAAGCCAAGGCCTCCCAAATGTTCAAATTATAGGACTACCAGAGGGGAAAAAAAAGGCCAAAAAACAAAGCTGGGGAGGAGATTTCCAGCATGGACCCCCTTCCCCTCCAAACAACACCCAAAACACCCACCCACCATGCCAAAGATGCCCCCAGATCTGGCAGATAAAATAGAAAAATCAGTCTTATCTGCTGTCAAAATATAACAAGAATCACAACTAGGCCTATTAAAGGCAAGACCCCAAATGTTCAAATTATGGAATTAACAAAGGCAAAAAAAGCCCCCAAAAAAACCCAAAAAATGAAGCTGGGGAGGAGATTTCCAGCACAGATCCCCTTCCCCCCAAACACCACCCAGAGCACCCACCCACCATGCCAAAGGTTAACTCATTTAGTCAAGTTCAAAGATCTTCAAAGGCTTCTCAGATCCAGATAAGCCCATATGTTCCCAAAATTCTGTGAAAAGCCATTACTTCCCAATCTGCTTTTCATGTCCAAGTTGCAGAACACACAGATGCCTGGCATCACTTGGGGATCCCTAAATTCTCACACCAGATAATCAAGGCTCACCAGTGACTTTCCCCATCTCCAACCCTAAGAAAATGCCTTTATTCCATCAGGCCCCCTTGTAAAAAACTGAAAGTCTCCATAAAAGCCCATTCAGTTACTGCACAATAAGTGTTAATTTGCTAATTTCTTCACAGGTAATCAATTAAAATGTAAAATATTGGATAAAATGAGTTGCACTAAATTTAACAGCTGCTCCATGAGCATAATTAGTTTCACAAGGGCCATATGTACTCAGAGCAGAGACTGGAGTTGAAACAAATAAGCGGATTTTTAAAACAAGTTTGAGGAAATCTGCATTTAATTAGCAGGTGGGCACTACAACTGCATCATGTTTTTTATACATTTATATTTATGAAGTGCCAGGAGATCTGAAGGCTTTTTAAAATGGCGTTTATTGTTTGAATGGGGACTGTTTTGCTGCATGCTAAAGTGATTTAAATCCTCCTATAGCCCCCAGCTTTGAAAAAAAAAAATCATAAAGGGTGAAAGAAAACATGTGGGGAAACTGTAAAACTAGAAAGAATTTGCGACAAAAAGCAGAGCCACATGCCATCACCAAAAAGGAAACTCCACTTAATTAAATGTACACTACATCTGGAATATCAGCCTAATAAAACGTGCAACTATTAATTCTCATTGTTCTGAAGGAAATGAGGTCAGTGGCGTTTAGTATTTCCCCAATTATATTGCACTAAAGCACTGAACTCTGTCTTACAGGGTCCAATCTAATCTCTTCAAAAGGTTATAAATGCCAAAAGAGACTTTTTTTTTTAATGGAAGGAGGAATTAAAGCCCAAAAGCAAGACAGGGTTGGTTTTCCTCTCTTTGAGCTCTGCCAGGGAAGGTGAATTTTGGCAAAAATATTCTGTTTTCTTGGCAAACAGCAACCAACTCCAAAGAAGTGTGCTGAGATGTCAACTTCTCCCCTGGAATTCTTCTAAGCATCTCTCACCTGCCACAAGCCTTGTTAGATTATTTTTAGCTCCGTGGCCACAAACAAAAGCCAACAAGCTCAGGGGCTCTTTAATACTCGAGCCATAAATCCAAGGGCTGGGCCAGAACAATGGAACAACTGCCCTGCATCAAGCCTGGATGCTGAGACTGGTAATAAAGGCAGAGTGCAAACACACAGGTAATTGCAGCAAAATGCCATGTTCTCTTTCAAAGCACATTAAGAGAAAAGTTCCTTGTTTAACTCAGCTTCACCACCAGGAAAAAAAAATAAAAAAGTCATGGCAGGAGTTATTGGAAAGGTAAAATAATTTCAGGTATTGATTGCAGTCGTTCAGGCTGCAGAAATTATTAAATATTGTATATAATACAAGGTTAGTTGCCTCTATAAAACAGAGGTCATTATTAGTTTGCAATTTTAAAATGCAGGTCTCTGAGGAAGTTAAATATAGAGAATATGTATGACAATAGCCCTTTTTTTAGATTTACTGTTCAATATGAGGTGAGTGATAACAAAACTAGGCAGCAGCAGTCAGAGTTTAAACCTGAAATGAGACTGATGCCAAGAGGAAAAAGTTGTTTCAAACCAGCAGTTTGGACAGCTGGTAAGTGACAAAACATATTTCAGAAGAAGGGAATATTGAAGATGTAAAATATTATCATCCACAATTCCAGAGAAAAAGCGAGATGAAATAAAAACAACAACTGGGAAAACCATGAACCTTTTTGGAGATGATGTAAAATGTCTTTCCTCCAGGATTACAACATTTAAACTTTCATCCAGCCCATTTTTTTCCTGGTTGTTTTTTCCTCAGCCTGAGCAGTGCCAGTTGTGGGATTTGGCTGGGAGAGGAAGGAACTTCCTTGCTGGCATCTCTTTGTGTGGCAAATTCTGCCAAATGCAGAGCTGGGGAAATGGATTCACCAATCACCAATTCTGCACCCAGGAATGATGGTAATTCCATGGTCAAAGGTCTGAGGAGGTGAAATTCCCACCACGGGAATTGTGAAGAGCTGCAGTTATGGAGAGCAGGGAATGCAGCTGGAGAGAAGAACACAAGGATGAGACACCCCTGGAATTCCAAACCAGCTGAGTTTGGCACAAATGGAGCTCTGCAGACTCCTGGAGAAGCTCCTGCTCTGAATTCTGAGGGGGATGAAGGTGCCTCCTCTGCCCCAGTGCCTTGATCATCCCACAAGGAGTCCTTGGGATGACCCCACTGAGGTGCTGGAAATCCACAGGGGAGCAGTGCTGGGAGGAGAACCCTCCCCAAACACATCTAAATCTGGAACACAAAGCTCCAAACACAGTTAAGGAGCAGTGCTGTGCTCAGAACCCACCCCGAACACCTTTAAATCTGGAATATAAAGTTCCAAACACAGTTTAGGAACTTCGAGGAGCAGTGCTGGGAGGAGAAGAACCGACCCCAAACACATTTAGATTTGGAACACAAAGTTCCAAACACAGTTAAGGAGCTTTGAGGAGCAGTGCTGTGCTCAGAACCCACCCCAAACACCTTTAAATTTGGAATACAAAGTTCCAAACACAGTTAAGGAGCATTAAAGGGCAGTGTTGTGCTCAGAACCCACCCCAAACACATCTAAATTTGGAATATAAAGTTCTAAACACAGTTAAGGAACTTTGAGGAGCAGTGCTGTGCTCAGAACCCACCCCAAACATTTAAACATTTAAACATAACAGATTTAAATCTGGAATATAAAGTTCCAAACAGTTAAGGAGCATTAAAGGGCAGTGCTGTATTCAGAACCTGCTCCCCATGGAACCCAGGCACAATTCCCTGCCTCGTGCCAAACTAAAACCAAAAATAGACCTCACTGAGTGTTACCTGAGAGATAAATCATGGGTTAAACTGCTGCTGTCCAAGCTGGGAGATAAACCATTTATTTCCCCTGACAATCTGTGTAAAGACTCCTTCCTAAAATTCAACCTCAAATGAAGATCAGCAGGTTTTACCTGGCAGGAATTTCCCTCACATCTTCTCAGAGGGTTTCCCAAAGCAGGACCTTTTCCTAACCCTGTATTTCCTGTAGCCACATCAGGACTGAGCAGAAAAATCTGGAATCTAATTCTAATATTCTTCAGGGAATAAAATAATAAAGAATCAGAAGTTAAAACAGAAATTGGTACATTTCCCTATTAAATAACCAGGCCAAAGTCCCTCCCATTCCTTGTCCTTTCTCATTCAAAGCAGGCTTGGAGTTCAAGGGCAAAAACCCCACACACACCTAAAAAATGTGTGCAATACCCAGCTGCAGGTCCATTAGCTAGAGACTTCCACATAAAACCAAAATTAAGGTTGATAAGGGAAGGAAATATTATTCCAATCACCTGAAAACAAAACAAAAAAAGGCTCAGTTGAGTTGAGAACACCCAACTTGTCTTCTGGTCACACAAGAAGTTTAAAGCACGAGGTGAGGCAAAAGCAGAACAGTTTTTCAAGTGCCACACCAATTTACCAGCAAGGAAATTCCTTCCTCTCTCAACCAAATCCCACAACTGGCACTGCTCAGGCTGAGGAAAGGGCAAACCAGGAAAAAAAAATGAATGAATCAAAGTTTAAATGCTGCAATCCTGGAAGGAAAACACTTTACATCTCAAAAAATTAAAAAAAAAAAAAAGGGGAAAAACTTGAATTCTATAGGAAAAACTGAGTAATTCTATTAGCAATCAGACCTTGTAATTAATTCTTACAACCACATTTAGTTATCCCCTTCTCCATCCAGCTGGAATCTATTTGAAAAAAAACCAAGGTGCAGCTTTATTTCTGGACAAACAGCCCAGCTGATCCCTCTGCATCTGCCCTGGATGGATCCCAGGGCCCTGGAAAAGGCTCCAGATTCATTTTCCAGATGGAATCCCCACCCGGGTCATGATTTGCTGTAAATTTGACAACACCTCTGATATTGTGGTAAAATGTGAAAGGGACAGACACAAGGAGAGATTTTCAGGTTGAGGTTTTCCCACTTCCCCCTGTGGCTCAGAATTAATTACAGGTAAACACTGCTCCTCTGTCTGCCTGGGACAAACTTCATATTTCAGTTTGGGATCATAAAACCTCCAGGATTGAGGCCCCAGTGATGGGCTGAGCTTAAATATTCTGTAATATTTGTGAGTCCTTACATCCCCAAACTGATATTAGACAGCTGAAGGGAATTACCTGAACAGATATTTGAAATTAGTTTACACACCAGGACAATACTTCCTCTCAGAAAATGCAAAAAAAACCCAAAAATCCCAATTTATGTCATGCAACATCAGCAAGTGAGCAACTGGCAAGTGAGATCTCAAAGTGCCACCAGCACAGAGCTAAAATTGAAACAACAGGGGGAAAAAAACTGAATATTCCTCATTCTTCAACACAGTTTAAAAGGCAAAACCCCCCTGCTTTTCCTAGAAATAATGGCATTTCCTAGAAATAAATATCTGATTTGGAAGGCTGGGAATATTGAGCCTGACTGGATTGATAATGAGCACAAAGAACGTGCTGCAAACAACACCTGGATGAAAAGCTGTGGCTCTACTTTTTCCTGAGTAAAACAAATGAACCCATTTCTCTGTGCTCACAGGTTTTTTAAAAAAGGCAATTTTTTTTTCTTTAATTCAGTGATAACCAGGCAGGCTGAGGGTTAAATTTTATGGCGTGTAAAAAAATAAATTAAGGTATCCCACCTGTACTTTTTACCACCACAGGTTTATTAAGAACATAAAAAGATTTTTTACAATATCTTGTTTTCCCCAAAATGAAAACAAAATAAACTTCACATTTTTAAATGAAAATTGCTCTAAGTGGACTCCAAGAATTAAGTCATGAAAAGGCTTTAGAAACACACACAAAAAGCAATTTTTTGTCTTGTTTTTGTCACTCAAAATCTTGTAGAGAGGCAACAAAACAACATAAAGAGTTTGGGTTTTTGGGGCTATTTTGCAGTGCACACTCTCATATACAAACACAGGGAGAATTTTCTCATTTCCACACAGGTCTGACGTGTCTCCCTTGGAATATTTTTCATGTAACAAACACAGAGCAGACAGAGGAGAGCAGGGGCTGCTTTTAATATTCTCCTGGATGAAAACTGAACAGCTCCATTCCTGGAGATTGCTGAGGAACCACCTTTATCAGCCCCAAAAATCTCCTTTACTGACTCTAGCCTGTCCCTCACAAAGCTTAATTCTTATTAATTAAAATTACATTTAAAACTCTAGGGAAGAAAATCTGAATATTTTATTTACTATTCTAAAAAAATCAGTGTTTTCCTCATGGAATATGCAATAGTTACATAAAATGTTGTCAAATAAATCACACCAGGAAGAGAAAAATAATTGTTTAAATTGTTTAAAAAAATCCATAAAGCAACAGAATTTTAATTATTATTTTAATTATTATTATATAAATAAATAATTATAATTATTTTAATTATTCTATTTCAGAATGAGTTCTGACTGTTCTGATCAACTGATGATGCTGAGCACAAACTGGTTGGTGTCAGTGCTCATTTAAATGGGGAATAAAGGTGAATTATGATGTGATTTCCACACACCTAAGCTTTGTTTTTTTAAAAAAGGCTCTCCTGGAACTTTTTTCCAAGCTCTGCTTTTTGTTTCAAACACAAAAGGACCCCACAGAGGCACAGCTAACCCAGGAAACAGTGACCTGACTGCACAGCAGCAGCTCTCATGTCCCACACTCACCTCCATTCCCAGACTGAAGGCAAAATCCAAATGAAATCTGAATTATTTCCCATCACTGAGAATATTTATCCAAATCAGCACTTGAGGAATTCCAAAAATCAACCTGTTGTGTCTCTCAAAGCCTTCCACAATTCTGGGAAGATTCACACCAACAAGGTGTTAATTAATACCTTTAACACCATCCTGGGGGTGTTGGAGGGGAGGGAATAGGAATATTATGGGATTTTAGAAGTGAAATGTGTAATTTATATTGAATTAACAATGTATTAAACAAGGGGAATTGGTCTGACATCCCCTCCCGGAGTCACTGATGTCCCCAGGTGTTACTGCTGTGTATTTTTGGGTTTTTTACAGATTAATTTTTCATGTTTCTCCAACTTTTTCTCCCTCACTGGTGATGAAACCTCCAAGTCTCTGGGAATTTCTGGTTTGGATATTCCTGGAGGGGAAAGAGCTGCATCCCACCCAACCCTTCCCTGTCCCCATAACCTGAGGGTGCTCTGAGTGACCACAGGACATGGGGGTGTCACCAGGCCCTGCAGGACCCAAAACACCCACCAGCTCCCTGCAGGACCCCAAAACACACCACCAGCAGCCCCTGCAGGACCCCAAAACACACCACCAGCAGCCCCTGCAGGACCCCAAAACACACCACCAGCAGCCCCTGCAGGAGCTCAAAGCCCCACCAGTAGCCCCTGCAGGACCCAAAACCCACCCACCAGGTCCCTGCAGGACCTCAAAGCCCCACCAGATCCCTGCAGGACCTCAAAGCCCCACCAGCAGCCCCTGCAGGACCCCAAAAGCCCCACCAGCAGCCCCTGCAGGACCCCAAACACTCCACGAGATCCCTGCAGGACCCCAAAACACACCCCCAACAATGGATCCAACCCCACAGCTGGGACACACCACAAATTCCATGGCATTTTTTCCCCAGCTCCACCCCCTGGGAGTGCTGCTCTGAGTAAAGGCAAGACTTCAGTGGATTATTCAGAGAATTCCCCCTTTTCATTTGCCTGAAGTCCCCAGAATTCCATAATTCAGGTGTTTTGGAGTCTCCAGATTGCTCCAGGTCTGGCTTTATCCTCCTGCCTGACCCACAACATTCACATTTCCAATTTCAGCCAAGGGGTGAGGAACAACCCAACCTCCCACCCCTCATCATCACCTTCTGAAGAAGTAGGTACCCTTTGCTCTAAAAGCCTAATTTAATTTAATTTCCCATTTTCCATATTGTATGGGTGTAATTAAAACTGTAGTTTCACTCTACAAATGCATTTCCTACTTCTGATAATCTACAGGACAATTTCCATCACCACGTATTTGATGGGACTCCATAAAATAAAATTCCTAATTAATAAAAAGGCTACTTGTAATTTTACATCGTTTCTCTGCACTGAATATTTACTTACAGAGTGATCTAAAAATTACCTTCAGAGAACTCTCACAATTAAAGCAGCTTGTAAAAAACTGAAACAATTCCACTTTTCCTCCAAGATTTGGTTTTATGTCAGTTTACACTGCCACAATTCATTTGCTTTAATCCTTCACCTGTTCCTTGACCCAATTATCTGTTATTTGACCCACTATCTCACAAATAAATGACATTTTGGTTGGGTTTTTAATGAACAACTCCTTTCAATCAACCTTACACTTGAAACACAATCCCCAGGGGGAATTACTGGGGGCCATCCCCTTCCCAGGGGGAACTTTTTGGGGGGCCACCCACAATTCCCCAGGGGGAATTTTTTGGGGGGCCACCCACAATTCCCCAGGGGGAATTTTTTGGGGGGCCACACAATTCCCCAGCAGAAATTTTTGGGGGCCACAATTTCCAGTGGGAATTATTGCAGCCTGCACTGACACAACATGGAAATTTGGGATTATTTCTGCTGCTGGGAGATATCCCTGGACATCAGAGATGTCAACAGTTTGGGGATGGATGCCCCAAGCTCCCAAACATTGGGAAACACGAGGATTTGCCTGCTCCTGCCTTCCTTCCTCAATTCCCAGTGCCTGATTCCTCAGAGATGCCCCACAGCGCTGTCCTGGGGTGGAAACTTCTACCAGGGAGCTGCTGGTGGTGGTGAAATGCTGGGAGCTGGTGAAAGGAACAAATAACTGAAGAAAGGTGCTGCAGATGAACACATGGCCCTGCACTGGAGCTGCTCAAAGGGTCTCAGGGAAGAAGGTTTGGATTCCTGGGGAGTTAATGTGCCCTAAGAAGGGCTGGCGATGAAAGCACACCCAGCCTGTCAGAAATCTGCTGCTGGGAGATGTCCCTGGACATCAGAGATGTCAACAGTTTGGGGATGGATGCCCCAAGCTCCCAAACACTGGAAGCATGAGCTCCCAAACATTGGGAAACACAAGGATTTGCCTGCTCCTGCCTTCCTTCCTCAACACCCAGTGCCTGATTCCTCAGAGACACCCTGCAGTGCTCTCCCGGGGTGGAAACTTCTCCCAGGGAGCTGCTGGGGATGATGGTGAAATGCTGGGAGCTGGTTAAAGGAACAAATAAAAGGTTCTTCAAAAAAAAAATGAAGAAAGGAGCTGCAGATGAACACATGGCCCTGCACTGGAGCTGCTCAAAGGGTGTCAGGGAAGGTTTGGATTCCTGGGAAGTTTTGGTGTAAGAAGGGTCGGCAATGAAAGCGCACCCGGCCTGACAGAAATCTGCTCCTGGGAGATGTCCCTGGACATCAGAGATGTCAACAGCTTGGGGATGGATGCCCCAAGCTTCCAAACACTGGAAGCATGAGCTCCCAAACATTGGGAAACATGAGGATTTGCCTGCTCCTGCCTTCCTCTCTCAACTCTCAGTGCCTGATTCCTCAGAGATGCCCAGCAAAGCCCCACAGCGCTGTCCTGGGGTGAAAACTTCTACCAGGGAGCTGCTGCTGGTGGTGGTGAAATGCTGGGAGCTGGTTAAGGGAACAAATGACTGAAGAAAGGTGCTGCAGATGAACACATGGCCCTGCACTGGAGCTGCTCAAAGGGTCTCAGGGGAGAAGGTTTGGATTCCTGGGGAGTTAATGTGCCCTAAGGAGGGCCGGCGATGAAAGCACACCCAGCCCGACAGAAATCCAAACACAGCCACAGACACAATTATTTTACTAATTGCTAATGAATACAGTCAAGTGGCTTCAAAAAAGCCAAACTTTGCTTGGACTACTTCAGGTTTTGACCTCCGCAGGAGCAAATGCATTTCAAACTGGAGCCCACCAAAAAGTGATTAACGGCGCGGGCCAAGGCCGGCGCGGAGCGGGAGCTTTTTTTTTCCCCATCTATCACATGGCCCCAAGGATGGTTAAATGAACCTTAAAATGGCTACAAACAGCTCAATGACTACACAGAGTCCTGCCAATTAGAAATAATTAGGCAGTCATTTTGGTGGTAAGTCTTTTTAAGTGCATACATAATGATGCAATGATGCTTATTAGCGAGCTCATAGGAGCCCTGCTCAAACAGCCCGGGATAATTATGCAACTATCACAAAGCCTTGCACATCTCTGTACTTCACCTTAATGCATTTAAAAATCCACTTCATTACCTCCAGTAATTAATCCTCCATTAATTGCAGGAAAAGCCCAGTTTACCGTGCTTCGTTTCTAATTATCTTATAAATAGTTATGGTTCTAATTAATGTGTTCATTAAGCTGAATATCTTTCTCAAAGCCACGCTCAGAGCAAAGGTGCTGCTTTTGAGAGAAAAAGCCTAACTAGCCATAAGGTGAGGCCATTTTGGTTGTATTTGCTTTTATTTTAGTATATTCAACCTCCTAATTGGCATTTAAAATCTAATTTGGAAGAACTTCAAGAAGACTAGATAGGAGAAAAATAGGAAAAGGCTTTGCTGGGGTTTTTTTTACCCATTCTCCAATCAAGAAGCTCAGAGCTTTAACAGGAAAACTTTCAGCATCTCTTTTTGATATAGGCTGGGAACAGATTTGCAGTGCTGTGCCACATATAAATTGAAATTCTATCACAATTCAGTTTATCTCTGCATGTTTCCAAAGAGGAGAACCAAAAAAACACTGAAGAAAAATAAACTAAGAGTTTATACAGAATTAAAAATAATAAACCCATTCTGCTGGCCTTGCCTTCATTGCTAGGATATAAATCCATGACACAGAATCACAAGCAGAATTTACATCAGTTGTTTGAGCTGAGCATGACCTGACCCTTTAAATTCACTGAGAGGTTGCCTTGCTAAGAGATATGGATATGATGCAATAAAAAATCACAACTGGAGAATTTCTTACAATAAATAACACCTATGGATAAGGAAACTCTCTATTGAAACATTTCCCCAGGATTTGGGGGCTTTGTGTGTAAGAATTTTGCAGGAAACTTAGACTCAAAATAAAATTCTACAAGAGTACAAGCAAGGTATTTCAGTTATAGTTACAATTATGGTATAGATAATAAATTCCCATATTTTAGGTTTTTAAACAGATATTATATACCTAACACACCTGATTTCAGTTACACTGTGCAAAAACAAATCCAAGTTCTCATTTTTATTAAAATCACCACGTATTGAGCATTAAACATTTTGTTCAGAGAGTTACTCACACTCCATTTGAGCAGCAAAAGGACAAAAGCTCTGCACATGCCTGCAATTATCCCTTTTTTTTTTTTATTTTGGGAACCTTTTCCTCCTAGAACATCCCAGCTCAGGAAAATCTGGAATCACTGAAGTGACAGGGCTGAGGTTTGATGCCAAAAAAGCTGCATTAGGAGCAGATGAATTATCATCATGAAAGAGTGAAAGATGGCAAGAAAGAGTCGATTTTCACCACTAAATTCTATTATTTTGTGTTTCAAAAATGGGGAAAATCACTCCTAGAAATGAACCCTGGCCACACCCAACACAACATTCCCAACTCACTTTTTTGGCAGAAATCCCCTTTTTTGCCTTCATAATTTTAACCAGACTCTGATCCCTGCCATACAATTACCAGAAAGAGTGAAAGATGGGAATAAAGAGTCAATTTTCACTACTAAATTCTACTATTTTGTGTTTCAAAAATAGGGAAAAAATCACTCCTAGAAATGAACCACACCCAACTCAAACTTCCCATCTCACTTTTTTGGCAGAAATCCACATTTTTTGCCTCCATTCTTTTAACCAGACTCTGCTCCCTGCCATACATTATCAGAAAGAGTGAAAGATGGGAAGAAAAAGCCAATTTTCACTACTAAATTCTACCATTTTTTGTTTCAAAAATGGGGAAAAAAATCACTCCTAGAAATGAATCCTGGCCACACCCAACACAACCTTTCCAACTCACTCTTTTGGCAGAAATCCCCTTTTTTTGCCTTCATCATTTTAACCACTCTCTGTTTCCTGCCATACAATGATCAGAAAGAGATTGGTAGAATTTAGTAGTGAAAATTAACTCTTTCTACCATTTTGGCTTTCAAAAATGGGGAAAAAAATCACTCCTAGAAATGAACCCTGGCCACACTCAACACGACCTTCCCATCTCACTTTTTTTGGCAGAAATCCACTTTTTTGCCTTCATCATTTTAACCAGACACTGCTCCCTGCCATACAATTATCAGAAAGAGTGAAAGATGGGAATAGAGTCGATTTTCACCACTAAATTCTATTATTTTTTGTTTCAAAAATGGGGGAAAAATTACTCCTAGAAATGAACCCTGGCCACACCCAACACGACCTTCCCATCTCACTTTTTTAGCAGAAATCCACATTTTTGCCTTCATCATTTTAACCAGACTCTGCTTCCTGCCATACAATTACCAGAAAGAGGGGAACAGAGGTAATTTTCACTACTAAATTCTACCATTTTGTGTTTCAAAAACGGGGAAAATCACTCCTAGAAATGAACCCTGGAAAGAGCAACAATTTCCCAAGCAAAGAGGCTCTTGGGTTACCAGGGCACCCTTCAGACATCTGCTTCTGCAGGGCTGCCTCAGGAAACACCAGCTCTGCAGCAAAGAAATAACAGATTCCATTTCATGGCCAGAGCTTTGGTAGCAGAGGAAAAAAAAAGAATTAAAAAAAAAGTTAAAATCTATCAAATACATGGTTAAAACCCATGGTTTAGAATGTGGTCAACACTGAAATCAAACAGGCAATTCCCCACTAAGGGGATTTGTGTTTTTCTTGTCTTCTTGAGTTCCTTTTCCAAACAGGAAAACTGAAGCACTTATAAAACCCCAACAACCTGCAAAGACACCTTTTATCCAAAGGGAGGAATGAAAAATCCTAGAGAAATAAGCAGTTCTACTTCAACACCTGCACAAAAAACCAACTTTGTGTCACCAGGCTCCAGCCTGAGCTCCAAATGAACAGCACTTATGTATTCAGAGCTTTTTTTTTTTTTCAGGCTCCTTTTTCTGGTTTTATACCAATGAAAGGCATCAAAGCAGGTGTCAGTGGCAGCTCTGTGGCCTCATTGATAACTGGAGGGCCCTGGGCTTTGCCTTGTGAAGTTTAATTTCCCAAAGTGGTCAATTAGGGCTGGGCAATGAGCTCAGCAGGGCTCGGTGCTCCAGGACATCTCCACTGCTCCTGCTGCACCCCTGGAAACAAACTGATCATTCCTCTTGAAAAAAGTCACTTATTACTACAAAAAAAAAGGGTATTTTAGAGTATTTTGGTGGTGATTCAACCTGGAATGCAATGAGATCCTAAATAAAAAAACTGCAGGGCTGGATTTATTGGGGGAAAAATAAACATGAGCTGACATGACCACCAGCAGGATCACCCTCAGGAATGGCAACTCCACCTTCCTGCCCCAAGCTGGGATTTGAAATTTCATGAAAGAAAATGCTGCAGTAACTTAATTAAATTTATTTGCTTAATGGACCAAAGGCTTGAAACTTTCCCAGCAATTAAAAAAGAGAGAAACATGGAATATTTACACTGATTCCTCACATAATTGCACCTGAGTGGGTTAACTTGAGGAGCAAGAACAGGGAGGAAAAAGAAATACCCTAAGCTGCAGATCAATACTTGAAAGGAATGGTGACTCCAGTGGCTACAACCAGGCAAAAAAAAATTAAGCAATCACATGAAATAATGACAAGAATAAAATCACAGAAGCATGGAATGGAATGTCAAAAGTAATGTTCTAATTAAACAGCACTGCTTGATTTCTGCCAGGACTCCTGTCTGCTTCCCTTTGGAAAACTTCCTCCAAGGAGGCATTTCCAGAGGATTTTCCCTGATGGAGAGGACACAGCCCTGTCCCTGACTCCTTCCCTTTGAAAAATTTCCTCCAAGGAGGCATTTCCAGAGGATTTTCCCTGATAAAAAGGACACAACCCTGTCCCTGCCTGCTTCCCTTAGGAAAATTCTTCCCATAGAAGCATTTCCAGAGGATTTTCCCTGATAAAAAGGACACAGCCCTGTCCCTGTGTGATTCTCTCTGGAAAATTCCCCCCAAGGAGGCATTTCCAGAGAATTTTCCCAGGTGAAGACACAGCCTTGTCCCTGTGTGCTTCCCTTAGGAAAATTCTTCCCATAGAAACATTTCCAGAGGAATTTCCCTGATAAAGACGACACAGCCCTGTGCCTCTGCTTCCCTTTGGAGAATTCCTCCCAAGGAGGCATTTCCAGAGGAATTCCTGACAAAAAGGACACGGCCCTCTCCCTGTGTGATTATTTTTGGAAAATTCCTCCCATGGAAGCATTTCCAGAGGAATTTCCCTGATGAAGAGGACACAGCCCTGTCCCTGACTCCTTCCCTTTGGAAAATTTCCTCCAAGGAGGCATTTCCAGAGGAATTCCTGACAAAAAGGACACTGCCCTCTCCCTGTGTGATTCTTTTTGGAAAACTCCTCCCAAGGAGGCATTTCCAGAGGAATTTCCCTGATGGAGAGGACACAGCCCTGTCCCTGTCTGCTTCTCTTTGGAGAGTTCCTCCCAAGGAGACATTTCCAGAGGATTTTCCCAGAGCCCTGTGTCAGTCTTTTTGGAAAACTCCTCCCAAGGAGGTATTTCCAGAGGAATTTCCCTGACAAAAAGGACACAGCTCTGTCCCTGTGTGATTCTTTTTGGAAAACTCCTCCCAAGGAGGTATTTCCAGAGGAATTTCCCTGACAAAAAGGACACAGCTCTGTCCCTGTGTGATTCTTTTTGGAAAACTCCCCCCAAGGAGGCATTTCCAGAGGAATTTCTCTGATAAAAAGGACACAGCCCTGTCCCACTGTGCCCATCCCTGGTGTCCTGCAGCAGGAAAAGGGTCCCTGTCCCATCCCAGCCCCACTGAGTCCATCCTGCTGCTCCTCCCCAAATCCCACCTCAGCTCCTCCCAGCAGACACAGCTGGGGGAGGAGAAATCCAGAATTCTTCCCTTCATCCCTGAACTTTTCCTTCTCCCTGGAGCAGCCACCACTCCCTGTGCCAAGGCTCAGAGCTCTGCTCCCACCTGGAACATCCCCAGCTTGAATCCCACCTGAAATTCACTTTTTCTTCTCAACAGCCCTAAAAATCAGTCTTCCAACTCCACACAGCTACAGTGGATCTCTCTCCACTACTGGAGACATTTCATCATAATTTTTTTCCTTCTTTTTTTAAATTAATCTCTCCTCCACATCCTCCTGTTCCTCCATAACCTCTCCAGGCCCATCACAATTTTATTCTTTATTCATCTCAAAACATCCATCCCTTTTCATTTCCTCTCTACTAAAAAGTTTTGTTTTCCTTTTAGGCCACTGCTGTTGGAGGAAATCCCTCCTGAAGTTTTCACAATGAAACCCCTGCTCTGTAATCCATGAAAAGTTCTCCACCAGAGTGTGCAGAGCAGGACAGACAGACAAAAAATCACCACAAATTGTGTCCTGACCCATTAGTTCTTATCAGCTGTGAGGTCTGACAGGCCAAATTTCAGTGTGGAAAGACTCCAGCACTTTAATCCCACACTAAAATAACTGTAGGGAAAAAAAGGAGATGAACTGGAGGCAGGTGCCAGTAACACAAACACAAAATCATTCAGTGATATCATCTTTAAAAAGTCTTACAAAGTGTGCAGTATCAGCCCCTCAATAAAATATTTAACAGCAAATTTTAAAAGGAAGTATTAAAAGAGGAAATTCTCAAAAATCATAATCAGTGGGGTTTTACTGTCAGTTATTTAATCACCCTTTTCACACTGCACTTGAGGAACCTGTTTTAAAAAGGTACAAATTAACTGCTGAACACAAAGAATTCTGCCAGCCTGGGAGGGCTAAACCCAGGTTAATTCCAGTTCAAACTGCTGGGAAAATGCCCCTAAAACCAAGCCCATCCCAAAGCCAGCCCTAAGCAGCAGCTCCCCTGCCCCTGCATGCAATAAACTGCAATATGAAATTAATTATGGAGAAATGGTAAAGAAATGAGACTTAAAAGCTGATCAAACACCTCCTTCAGCCACACTGCCAAGGATCAGCTCTCCAGGCAGGATTACTTCCCATAAAATCTTATTTTTCTTCTTTAATATGTACAGATGCACTTGCTGGTTTTGTGTCAATTCTGAAGCTGAAGTGCATTAAAGATATTTGAAGGCAGCAGTTTGCAGTTTAACATAATGGGGAAAGCCAAAGCCATTTGGCAGCCAATAAAGCAAACTTGCATATTCACAGGCAATTCCAGAGGAATACTCTGAAATCACAGCACTGGCTGCAATCAGGGAGAATAAAGGTCAACGGGGTTTTTGGTTAATTCTATTTAAAGCCCCGTGAATTAGGAAGATTTGTGCAGCAAGTTCTCTGCTGCAAAAGTATTTTTTCTGTGTGATGAACAGGCAGAACAATCACAGTGGAAAACTCTCTCAATATTCCCAGGGCTCCCTCCAGCCCAGAATCCTGCTGGAGCCCAGCTCCTGCATCAGAATATTCTAATAAGAACTCCCCTAATCTTCACCCAGCAATAATTTCCAGCTGATATTATTATTATTCTCATTTCCTTGAATAATATCCATACTCCAGGGCCATTTTCCTTCTCATATTCAATATTGGGCATGCTCCTATCAAGATTCCTTTCCTCATATCCTGTCAGGGTATCAATCACTGCCTGCTGTCCACTCAATCCACTCTTGATTTATCAGCCGCCGTCTTCCCGGACTCCATAACTCGACCCAAACCATTTTAGCAAGACAGTGACAAATAACACCCAGGATCACATCAACCTGTTTCACTTAGTAAACTAAAGAACAGGAACTGTGACATCCCCTCCATAAGTATTCCCTGCTATTCCCCAGCCTGATGTATATTAATGAGGAGCTGCTATTCGAAAAAAAGAGCTCTTCCCCCCCCTTTTTTCCACATCAGCATCTAATATGATCAAATTAGGAAATGGGATGATTTATTAAATTCCGTGGAGCTGAAATATTCCCTTTGCCCAGCTCTGGAGATGTGTGGTTGCAAGAAAGAGGGAGAGCTGTTGCTTCCAATTTTTCCAGGGGAAGGACGTGCCCGCGCCTCGCCGGCGAATTATTGGCTTTAAAAAGATTGCGAGGGGGCGAAATGTTATTAAGCAAATGCTCAGTAAAACAAACTAAATCGGTTTTAAAATTCCTAATTTAATGTAAATCTTGGTTGTTCCTGCTGAAATTCAGTTTGTGATCTGATTAAGTCGTATTTGCATTGTACTCCCTCGCTGTAGGACAGCTCGGGATTTATGGCGTTACTGGGGAAGCTGCAATTTTTTGACTTTAAAAATGCATCTAAAATGGAATAGTTCTAATATGCACAGGTTTTCTTATCATCTCAAATCAAAAACCACCATTACTGAGAAGTTGCATTTGTTTAAAATGCATCTAAAATAGAATAATTATAATATGCACGGGTTTTCTTATCATCTCAAATAAAACACGAGCAGTACTGGGATACTCCAGTTGTTTAACTCTAAAAAATGCATCTAAAATAGATTAATTATAAAATGCACAAGTTTTCTTATCTCAAATAAAGTACAAGCAATACTGGGAAGTCCTACCCTTATCACCCTACAAACTGCATCTAAAATAGAATAACTATAAGATGTGTAAGTTTTATTATCTTCTCAAATAAAACACAACCAGTACTGAGAAGCCCCACTTTTTTAACCATAAGAAATGCATCTAAAATAGAATAGTCAACACATGGACAAGTATCTTCAGCTTCTCAAATCAAAAACAACCATTACTGGGAAGCTGAACTTGTTTAAAATGCATCTAAAATAGAATAATTATAATATGCACAGGTTTTCTTATAATCTCAAATAAAACACGAGCAGTACTGGGATGCTCCACTTGTTTAACTCTAAAAAATGCATCTAAAATAGAATAATTATAAAATGCACAAGTTTTCTTATCTCAAATAAAGTACAATCAGTACTGGGAAGCTTCACCTTTTTAACCCTAAAAATGCATCTAAAATGGAATAATTATAATATGCATAAGTGTTATTATCTTGTCAAATCAAAGACAACCAGTACTGGGAAGCTCCACTTGTTCAATTAAAAATGCATCTAAAAAAGAATAATAATAAAATGCAGAAGTTCTCTAATCTTCTCCAATAAAGTACAGGCAATACTGGGAAGCTCCACTTGTTTAACTCTAAAACTGCATCTAAAATAGAGTAATTATAATATGCACAGGTTTTCTTATTTTCCCAAATCAAGTACAAGCAATACTGGGAAGCCTCACTTTTATTATCCTAAAAACTGCATCTAAAATAGAAAATCAACACATGCACAAGTTTCCTTAGCTTCTCAAATCAAACACAACCAATACTGGGAAACTCCACTTTTTTAACCCTAAAATTGCATCTAAAATAAAATAATCATGATTTGCACAAGTTTTCTTATCTTCTCCAATAAAACACAAGGAATCAGTTTAGGTTACAAACAGCACCTATTTAAAATATTTTGCACATGTCATTGTAAAACCACAACTTTTCCAAGTAAAAACTTTACCTATCTCAGTGTTTTGAGATGAGTAAAATCATCTGCTCAAATAAAACACCTGGGGTAGAGAAATTATTACAAAAAAAACACATTACTTTTAACACCACCTTCACTACCTTGAAAAACAAATTAAGAGCTGGCAGAAAAGATGTTCCAGGGCACAGAATCTGTGCCACCTGCATGATTTATACCAAAAACAATTCCAGGGATGTGAAGAGACCATGCAACAGACCTGAACTTCCAATAGGAAGGTTATTTTTCTAGAGGCAGACTCATCATAAATAAAATAAAATTTTAAAATGGGATTTCCTTGGTTCCTAAAGGGGAAAACCCTGGGAAGGTGCAGCAGGAGGGTCACAAAAAGGGCTGATTTTCCCTTTCCTGCAGCTCCTCAGCTTTTCCTCCCTCCCTGCCAAGCCAGAAGTTGGAGATGAGGAATAACCCATTCCTTACCACAGGAACACACAAGGATCCTTTTATTAATTACTTACAAGTGGTTTCTTTAGTATTTACCTTGAAAAAAAATCACAGGGAAATAAAAATGAACAAAAATAAAATCAGGAATTACAGAGGGAATCCATGAAAATCCCCTGCCAGCCCCATAAATACACATTTTTCCATGACAAACATTGTCACACCTGCCCCAGGTCATGAGATGGGAAATCCTCCATCCTGAATCACGTTTTTCCATCATTTTTACTTTTTACCTTTATTTTTTCTACCTCTCCATCATTCCCACCATCTCTTTTCCAGCCTGAGGGATCCTTGGAAAGCTGCTGAGCCCTTGGGTTCAGTGATTTTGAGGCAAAAAAGGGAATTTTTTGGCATCACTGCAAGAGCTCAGCACTGACAACCAGGGCAGGCACAGGCCTGGAGTAGCAGATTTGTGTTAAACCAAGATTTAACTCTCCAAAAATCAGATTAATCCACAGCTGCTCAGTGCCATGTCACAGCAGACTCAAAGAATTAAAATAAAGTTAAATCAAGATTTAACTCTCCAAAAATCAGATTAATTCACGTGCTCAGTTACAGCAGACTCGGAAAAAATTAAAATAAAGGATGGGATGTGTCCTGTTGGGGTTAATTTTTAGTTTTTGGACTCTTGTGGGATCATTTAGGATGTTATTTATCAATATTTTCCCTCAGTGTGTGTGAACAGGATCCGCATTTACAGGAATGTGCAGCTCTACCCCTCTAGTGCTGCACACTCAGTACATGAAAGATTTGATACAGAAAATATTTAATACATAAATTATTTGATACATAAAGTACCTGATACATCAAATATTTCATACACAGTATTTCCTAGCAGTAACCATGGGTTTTAGTTGCCTAATTTTCATATATTATAACCATGATTACAATCAAACCTGACCATTAAATCATAGCCAGTGAGAGCTGCAATTTATATTTATTAAATATTATTTATATCAATTAAACCACGGTTAATGAGGTCTGTAATGCATTAAATATTGTTTTATTATAATAAAAAACATTTTAAATCTGTTTAGCACAATTCCTAACACTGAATATGTGACACACTGAAAAAACTTCCTTTTCACCTCACTCTTCTGACATTTCTGTGGGTTCAAACTCATTTTCTTAGTAAAAAAAAGGGAATATCTGGGAATATTCCCGGGAATATCTGGGAATATTCCCGGGAATATCTGGGAATATTCCCGGGAATATTCCCAGGAAGGTACAGCTCTGATGGGGAGGATACCCCAAGAGAGATCAGGCAGTTTAATTTCTAAATTTATTTCTAAACCTAAATTTCTAAACCTAAATAATCAAATTTCTACTGCAAAGGCACTGCAGCAATAAAGGGTCCAAGCAACCCTTCCAAAGAACAGCTGGGAATAAGTCATGGCACAACACAAAAAAATGGAATATTCACATCTTTCAACAACAATTTTTCAACATTTAGAGGCAACAGCTGTCCTGGTTGGGATATGGAAACCAAAGTTTTAACAAATTCGTAGTGCAGGCACACAAAATCACCTGGCAGAAGGTTTAAATATGTAACCAACAGCTTTGAGCTGCCTGATCCACTCAATAATTAATTTAAAATCAATAGAAAATGCTAATGGGAAAGCTGGTACCCAGGATAAACTTCAGTTAAACCTCTTAATTGAAAAATACACATAAACACAACCTGAGTGTCTTTTAATTAAAGAAGAAAAGCAGATTTTAGAAAACCTTTCACAACTTCTGGCTAAGATTTAAATATTTAAACTGTGAAATATTTGTTTGGCACAAACCAATGCAAGCAAACTTTCACTGCAGCCATGCTTAAATATTAATAAAAGATTGCATAACTAAAGACTCATCCTTTTCCTAGAGAAACCCAGGTGAGAAAATCAGTTTATTCTGGGCTTCAGGGAGTGTGTGTGTGGGAATTATGGAAAGCAGGAACCAAAAAAACCCACAAGATATTCCCAAACCATTCTATGACACCAAGAGATGCTATTTATGGGGTTTTTTTTCTTGAATCAAATGCAAAATAATTGTTTCACCAGAGTAACTGAAAGATTTGTGTGTGGAAAACCCTCCAGAGACCCCCAATCTGGAATTACAAGGGATGGGTGTTCAAACCAGCCATTATTTCCATTTATTCCAAGCTCAGGAATTGTGTCAGGATTATCCAGGAATGTTTTTCCAGCAGAAATAATCCTGTTTTTTTATCCTAGGGTCACTCTTACCTCCTGCTCCTGCTCTTTGACCTGGACCTTTGGGATCTGTAGGATTTCCCTCTGCCCCTGGAGCGGCTGCGCTTCCTCCTGGAGCCGTAGGAAGAGCTGCTGCTGGATCTGTGTCTGCGCCTGCAACAGAGCCAGGGGGAGGCTGAAAAACACCCCAAAAAACAGGGGTAAAGCCCTAAAAATCCCTGAGAAAATAGAGCCAGAGTGAGGCTGAAAAACCCACCAAAAGACAGTGATAAAGTGATGAAAATCCCTGAGAAAAAAGAGCCAAGGTGAGGCTGGCACTGCCCTCCAAACTTCCAAAAACTCCTGAGAAAACAGAGCCAGGGTGAGGCTGAAAAACCCCCAAAATACAGGGATAAACCCCTAAAAATTCCTGAGAAAGCAGAGCCAGGGGGAGGCTGAAAACCCCCAAATAAGAGAGACAGACCCCTAAAAAATCCTGAGAAAATAGAGGCAAGGTAAGGCTGAAAAATCCCCAAAAAACAGGGATAAACCCCC
>JBBMKD010000013.1:1277143-1320617 GCA_037834095.1 Argya squamiceps | reverse complement strand
GGGGAAAAAAACCCAACAAACCAACAAAAAAAAAAAAAAGACAACCAAACCCCCCCACCCCCCCCCCCCCCCCCCAAAAAAAAAGGAAAAAAAAAAACCACGAGGGAGAGGAGAAAAAAAAAACGGACGGGAGATATATACTTATTTAAGGAATTAAGAGGACGCGCAGCTGGGAAGTTCACAGGTTTTGAAACTGACCTTTTTTTCTGCGAAGTTCACTTTAATACGAGAAATTTGATAAGAGAGGCGGGCCTCCTTTTCACGTTGCATCAGGTACTTGAGTTTAACAACCGCGTACTGGAATAGCGACAAAAGAAAAAAGAAGAAAAAAAGAAAAAAAAAAAAAGAGAGAAAGATGACGACGAACAGGAAAAAAAAAAAAAAAAGGAAAATAAAAAGACAATAATTTCTCTGCGAATTTCTAATGGAAAACTGTCCGGGATACTTCTTCCAGCAGCATTCCGGGTTGCATGTATTTGTATTTCATTGATGGAGTCCTTTGATTCACTTGCACTTCACCCTCATCTTTAGTAGAAAAAAAAAAACCGAGACAACCACAAAAGCAAACAAACAAACGTGGCTGGGTTCTTTCTCCTTTAATCTTGGAGGGAAGCAGGCAGAGAGAGGCAGATCAAGCACTACCTTTGCCACTCTTAAATCTTTGTTGGTCGTTTGCTGCCCCACCTCTGAAATAAAAGGGAGCGGGAAGCGCCAGGAGAGCGGAGTTTGCCTCCCTTTGCCGGGTCTCTCCTGTCCTGAGGGCAAAAGTAAATAAAAAAAAAAGAGAAAAAAAATGGAAAACAAAAAGAAAAAAAGAAAAAAAAAAAGAGAGTATTTAATTCCCAACCACCACTTGACACCACGGCAAATTCCAATAAGAGGTACTGGGTACATGTAAAATATGTTGATACACACGAACAAAGTTTATTTTGGCTATAACTTGTGAATTGATAGTTGACTGTCAAACATTTACATTTTATCTCATAAAGGTGTATCTATTCACGTAACCTTGTGATTTTTTTGTTATTATTATTATTATTGTTATTATTTGAGAGACGTATAGCTATTTAACCTGGGGTACCCTGCAGTCAGTGATTGTTATCCCAGATTTTGCCATCGGACCCTCATGCTTATTGCCAAGACAGAGGGAAAGCTCTTCTACGCGGACTTTGGTATGGACGGGCTTTGTATCTATTTGTTCTCCATGAAAACGAAATTATTTATATTGACCATATTTTTTCTAGTGTATTTTAAGTTATTTAAAAAAGGTAAAAAAAAAAAAGAAAAAAAAAAGGAAAGCGAGATGCTGTTATCTCATTGCATTTGTTGTCAGTACAATATATTTTGTTTCACTCAGGTTTGCTTCACCTTTTTTAATCCATTTTCGACGTCACGGATTTCAAATAAGTGCCAAGTAATGAATTTAAGACGTTATTGACTGAAGGGGGGGACGGTTTTGGGGCCGGGACTGTCGTGTCCAGCCATGGGTGATGTTCTTTCATTTTTCCGTCTTCTCACCTCCTGTAGAGCTCGCACGTTTCTTTTCTGCTCCCCAGGTATCGCGACACGCCGATAGCGCTCAGCACGACGAGGAAGCGCCGCTCGCCTCCGCGCAGCTTATTTTAAATTTCTTTTTTTTCCCTCCCTTCTCCACTTTCTCTGAGTTGTTTTTTTTCGGCCGCACAAACCGGGACGCGCCGTTCGCTTTGGGTTTTTTCTGCGGCAGCCACGCCGGGCGGCGGAAAGCTCTTTTTAGCAAAATTTTTTGTGTCTTTTACGAGTTCTGTCAGGTTCCCTCAGGTAATAAAAGCGAGGAAAGCGGAACCGGCTCGGAATCTTTTCCAGGGAGGGATCCGGGGGGATTCGGGACCCCCCCGGGCAGAGGAGGCACCGCGCCCGCGTCCACCCAGCGCTGCCCGGGCTGGGCTCGGGGGGCTCTGGGATGGGCTCGGGGGGCTTCGGGATGGGCAAGGGGGGCTCCGGGCATGCCTGGGATTCTCCTCCCTTTCCTCCCGGAGCGCTGGGAAGCTCCGGGAAATCCCAGCGGGAGGAGCCGCTCCGGGGCTGGCGATGGACGGGGCTGGAGGGGGATGCGCAGCCCCCGAGCCTCCGCCGGGGAAGGGTCGGGAAGGACTGGAAAAGGTTGGGAAGGGTCCCTCAGGCCGGCTGCTGCACCGTGAGCAGCGATGGGAGACCCCGAGGTGTCCCCAGGGACAAGGACAGGGATAAGCACCAGGACAGGGACAAGGACAGGGACAAGGACACTCAGAGCCCTCCCGGCTTGGTCCATGAGCAGCTCGGCCGTTCCTATGCTAATAACGGGCTGGAAATGATAGATTTTTACTTTAGGTGAAACGGCTTTATCCCAGCAAAAGTGAGCTGCTGCTAATTATAAAGTCAATAAAAGTACCGGTGGTGTCGATTGATCCCGAATAGGGCAGTTCATTAATATGTGCATTAAGCACTCAGAGACCCTCAGACCCCTCAGAGAACCTCTCCCTCCTCCAAATAAACCTCTCAGGTCCCACCTGCTCTGCTCAAAGCACAGCTGCTTTAGGTGGAGTTGCCCAACCAACCTTGGGTGGGTTTTTGGGGGTGTAACAGAAACGTGGTGGGTGCAAAGGGAACCTCAAACCTTCCCTCAGCTCTTGGCACGTCTGGCTTCAAGATGGTTGCAATAAAAAGTCAGGAAAAATGGGGTTTCACCCTATCAGGGAAGGTGGTTGGGTGGTGTAAGAGAACTGTGATTAAAATAAAATAGTCTTAACGGGATGTTTTTGGACAGGAACACTCACGTTCCTGGTTTCCCGGGATTGGAATCCCTAACAAGTCTGCAGGCCAACAGAAGTTGGCCAGGACTCTTCTGTTTCTATTTTATTTCTTCGGAGTGTCTGAACCTCTATAAAACCCCATAGATTTCCCTCAATTTAATTATGGCTATTTCACAAAGCAGCCAGAGCTCACAATCTCTGCTTCCTGCAGATAAAAATGTTCGTGGGATTGACACAGAGACGTGCTGGCCTGGGAAAGGGGGTTTGGAGAAGGGATCCAGAAATCCTGTAGGAAGGAGTAAACACTGGAGAAGGGATCCAGAAATCCTGTAGGAAGGAATAAACACTGGAGAAAGGATCCAGAAATCCTGTAGGAAGGAGTAAACACTGGAGAAGGGATCCAGAAATCCTGTAGGAAGGAGTAAACACATGACAAAGGATCCAGAAATCCTGTAGGAAGGAGTAAACACATGACAAAGGATCCAGAAATCCTGTAGGAAGGAATAAACACTGGAGAAGGGATCCAGAAATCCTGTAGGGAGGAGTAAATACATGACAAAGGATCCAGAAATCCTGTAGGAAGGAATAAACACTGGAGAAGGGATCCAGAAATCCTGTAGGAAGGAGTAAACACTGGAGAAAGGATGCAGAAATCCTGTAGGAAGGAGTAAACACTGGAGAAGGGATCCAGAAATCCTGTAGGAAGGAATAAACACTGGAGAAGGGATACAGAAATCCTGTAGGAAGGAGTAAAAAATCCTGTAGGAAGGAGTAAACACTGGAGAAAGGATCCTGAAATCCTGTAGGAAGGAATAAACACTGGAGAAAGGATGCAGAAATCCTGTAGGAAGGAGTAAACACTAGGGAAGGGATCCACAAATCCTGTAGGAAGGAATAAACACTGGAGAAGGGATACAGAAATCCTGTAGGAAGGAGTAAACACGTGAGAAAGGATCCAGAAATCCTGTAGGAAGGAATAAGCACTGGAGAAAGGATCCTGAAATCCTGTAGGAAGGAATAAACACCTATTTCTGTCCTACAGAGCCCCCGGGGCGTTCCCAGCAGGACCTGATGTGGATTCCGCGGGGCTGAAGGAACATTTTCCACCTTTTGTTGTCTCTCTGCGGGGCAGGGAGCAGCCAGAGGTGTGACAGGGAACTCCAACCCCACGGATTCCTGCACGGATCTGGGCTCTCCTCACAACTGCAGAGCTGGGAAGGAGAAGGGAAGAGAAGAACGTGGGTAAACCTGCATGGAAATGTGCTGACTCCCCTGCACCGTGTGTGTCTCACTCACAGCTCAGCTCTGTTCCAGGCTCAGCTTTCCAAGTTGCCTTTTGGAGAAGGAGGAGGAGCAGCATCAGAAAAGCAGCCGAGGCTCTGGTATCCAGCCCTGGGAGGGAGCTGTGGCTGGGCAGGCAGGGAATAAATCACGGCTTGTGCCAACAGTACACCCTGTGCTCTTTCCTGCCCAGTAAAATATTGATACTTGTTCAATTTTGTGGCTGTTTCCCGTTTTGTTTGCCCTTGAATCTTCAGTCCTTGGCTATTTCTGAGCCTGATTTCCTCCCTGTGAGGTACCAGCAGGTGAAAGGGCACCTTTAAGGTCACCTCCTGATTAGGTTTAAGGAATAAAAGCAGCAGATCTGGATCACTCGTGGTGTTCTGAGCTGGGCAGCAAAGTTCTGCAAGGAACTGGAAAAGTTGTGCTCATTTTTGACCTTTCCTGCCTTCAAGCCCTGGTTTTCCTGGAGGATCCAGTGAGAGTTCCCAGCCACGGGAGCTGTCACTACTCACACTTTACACCAGCCCTCAGCCCTCTCTCCAGGTGTTCTTTAGGCAATTAAGTTGGTGTGAGTGAAGGAAATCCTCAGAATTTTCGACACCCCGAGGTCTCACTGCTCTGGTGGCAGACTGGGGGGGTTTGGGATGGGTTTGTGCTGCTTTGCCAGCCCCTCCTAATTCTGCTGGCCCCAATTCCTGAGGGCAGAAGCAGCAGAGCCACCAACCCCCAACACCTCCCTCAGCCCTGTGGTGACACTGGAGCTGCTTTTGACCAGGTAAAGAACCACAAAATCCCCTCCCCAAAGTGAGGCTGGGTTTTGGGGTTTGGGTTTTGGTTCTGTGAGTGCCAGGAGCTGCTGCCTGCAGGAATCTGCCAAATCATCCCTGTGTGCATCCCCCAGGCCGTGCCCACACCCAGCTCCTGCTCCAGCCTCTCCTCCAGCGAGGTGATTTCGTGCTCAACTTTTCCTAGAGAGGGAAGGGAAGCTTTTCTCCGTGCAGGGAAAGATGTTTGGGGATGTTTTCCTTCAGAGCAAAGGGTTTATGGCTTTTGCTGCTTGTTAAACACCCACGTGCTTTCAGCAGCCTCCTCTCCCACAGGTAAAAATCACCCAGGGAAAAAATCCAGGGAGAGAATTGCAAAACGGGGAGGTGAAAATGCACAAAAGGAACGAGGGGCAGTTTGGCTTTCTGGGAAAGCACCGAGGATACAAAGCTGGGCTTGATGAAATACCAGATAAAAGTGCCAGAGCTTCATGAACATCTTCCTCCTGTTTATTGAGGGGATAGAGAACAGGTTTAATAATATTTTTAGGAGCTGCAAACAACCTTCAGGCTGAAATCCCACGTGTGGGAGGGTGACATCCAGCTTGGTGCTGGGTGTGTGGGGTCACCCCCTGGTGCTGTGGGGCACCCCCAGGTCTGTGCAGCCCCAGCAGCAGCTGCCTCCCTCTGTTAGTGCCAGCTCTTTGCAACTCCCACCCTGGGCTCTGCATCCTCTGGACGAGGCAGGAAACATCCAGAGTTGATGAACTGGTCACATCCAGCTGCTGGTGTTTGGGATGCCCAGATCAAAGTGTCCCCTGCACCAGAATCGTCACTTTTGGCTTCCTGGGTTTGCACAAAGTGATCTCCTATCACTCTGAAATGAGAGTTTGACTCAGAACTCAGTGGCTATGGGGTCACATTGACCCCACAGTTTCTGCTCTCTGTGAAACCCAACTATTTTAAACCTCCAGTCACCCTCCCTCCCTCGGCCCCTGCAGTGCCCCGGGGCTCCAGGGAGAGGCTGACAGGCTGCACACTCTGTGTGACAGGGGAAACATTTCATCACCCCCGTGTTGGGCAGCCCCTGCCACCACTCCTGCCTCCACAGCAGCCCAAAGCTTCTGTTTGCTTTTCCTTACAGGAGGGGAGCAGGAGCCTGCAGCCAGCACTGATGAGAACTCCAGCTGGAGGGGTGGAGTTACCCCTGCTGGAGCAGCCCAGGCAAGGGAGAGTGTTTGGAAAATAAGGATTCTCTGTGTGTTACATAATCATGGAATTGTGGAACAGCTTGGATTTGAAGGGACCTTAAAGCTCATCTCTTTCCAGTGCCACCCCTGCCATGGCAGGGACACCTTCCTCTGTCCCAGGTGCTCCAAGCCCTAATGTCCAGCCTGGCCTTGGGCACTGCCAGGGATCCAGGGAAGCTTCTCTGGGAATTCCATCCCAGCTCCTCCCCATCCTCCCAGCCAGGAGTTCCTGCCCAATATCCCATCCAACCTGCCCTCCATCCCTTTGAAGTCATCCTCCCTTCCCCTGTCTCTACACTGCCTTAGAAAAAGCACCTGAATTTTGGAAGCAACCAGAAGAAGACACCAGGACTTTTCCTGGAGGTCATTTCAGTTTAGTGACTAAATTTTGATGGGGGCTGGCCCAGGTGGCCTCTCCTCCCCATGTGCCAGAGGATCCAGGAGGGGCTTTGGCACCCCAGCACAGACAGCACTGTGCAAACTGTTATCATTAACAACAACACATTTCCCACCCTCTCCTTGTCCTTTGAGTAAATATTTAAGCTGTGGAAACTTGGCTTGCACTTCCCCAGATTGGCAATCTGCTGGAAACTGAGATCCTGCCTGGATCCCCTTACAAAACCCCTGTGAACACTCAGAACATCTTTTTTTTCACCACTCCTCAGCTCTGTGTACACATTTTAATTATTATGCAGATCCTCGTTTAGGAAATATTTGGATTTGGAAGTGTTTGGCCATGTGGTAATCTTTAGGAGGAAGGTAAACATATTCTTTGTTAAAGAAAATGTAAATAAAGGATTGCCCCAAAATATCTCTGTGAGGTTAAATGCAGGACAATGGGAACCACATGGAAATGTTCCTGCTGTCCCTGGGCAGGAAACTCAGGGATGTCTCCAGTGACTCTGGGGACTGCAGCAGGAATTCTCCTGGGGTGAAATCCTGACCCCATAAGAAAAAGGAAACAATAGGGTGAGGAATTAGCTGGGTTTGATGGGTTTTAAATCACAGGATCCTGGTTTGGAAAGGATCTTAATGCTCATCCCATCCCACCCCTGCCATGGCAGGGACACCTCCCACTGTCCCAGGGGCTCCAAACCCCAATGTCCAACCTGGCCTGGGACACTGCCAGGGATCCAGGGGCAGCCACAGCAAATCTGGGAATTCCATCCCAGCCAGAAATTCCTCCCCAATACCCCATTTTATCCTTTCTCATCTCATACCTGCTTTAGATTATCCCAATTACGTGAGGAGCCAATAATTTACAGAGATACCACAGCTACAACACCCACCCTCACCCTGCACAGGGATGTGAGCTCACCCACAGCATCCCTGCTCATTTTTTGAGCAGATTTTCCCCCTTGTCCAATCCCTGCAGTGGGATTTGGGTTATTCCCACACTGCTGGAGCTACAGGAGAGGATTTCCTGATGGGATCTGATGGTTTTCCACCAGTTGTTAACCTGCTGGAGGCAGTGGCAGCTCTGTCCTCCAGCCCCTGCAGCAGCACAAAGTGTGACAGAGCCTTGGTGGGTTTTGTCCCCATTCCAGGCAGCTGACAAAGAGCTCTGCAACGTTAAGCAGATGACAGTTTTTACATGTGTAATCAGTTTAATTACACAAGCCCTCTACAATATTTTCCTTTACCCAGGTAAAGGATCCTGTATGAATTTCAAAACTAATTGCAACACATTAATACTGTTGAAGGAAAACAGGATCATTTGCAATTCATGTGTTCTTTTACCTTCAGATGTGATTAATTTGGATTAATTTCTAATGAACCTGGTTTTGCTTGTAATCAAGAACTTCTTTTCCTCGGCTGGGGAGATGCCTGTGAGTTTTCCCTCCGAGCTGCCTTGCACAACATCTGCCCTGAGCTGTGTCTGTGGAACAATGGAGAGGCAGATTTACAGGGTGCCAGCTCTGCCCTGGGCCTGCAGGAAGATCAATGAAGAAATGGAATATACAGACTTCAAACCAAACTTTACTAGCCAAAATATGGCCTGGGTCATGCTGAGTTCTGTGTGAAGCACTCCTGTGAGTAATTAATCTCCAGGGCTCTTTAAAATAAAAATTTATCTAAATTTTTCTTCAATTTATCTCAATTTTTCTTTTTTCTCCTTTTGTGCATAAGTTCTTTAAGTGTCCCTTTTAGTTTTCAGGAAAAAAAAAAAAAAGAAAGAAAATAAATTAAAATAAAAACAAGCGCTGACCAGGATTTGGGTCAGGGTTTTGTTTTTAACTATTTCTGTGTTTCTATTCCGTGGTTTTTTAACTATTTCCTGTGTGCTCATACAGTCATTGGTCATCCCTGTGGGGAAATCTCTGGGGGATCAATGGACTTCAGATGTTGCCAAGGAGCTAAAGGTGATTTTTGTCTTGTCCAAGCTCAGAGAACTCAGAGCAGAGATGTGGATTAATGCTGGAAGATCAAGTAGCCAACAGAATAACTGGAGCAGAAAGAAGAATTTGTGTTCTGCCATTTGCAGTTAAAATTCAGAGAATCCCAGAATGGTTTGGGTTGGAATGACCTTAAAATCCATCCCATTCCACCCCTGCCATGGGCAGGGACACCTTCCACTGCCCCAGGCTGCTCCAAGCCCCAGTGTCCAACCTGACCCTGAAAAATGCTCAGACTTTTGTATTTTAACATCTATAAAATGTGAATAGTCACAATTGAAACTGCAGAAATTTAAAGAAAACCACAAGAATTGTGCAAGTCATTCTAGAGGCTGCCCTGGGTCCCTCTGTGGGCAGCACCTCCCTGCTCAGTGCTCTGAGGAGGAGGAGGATGGAAGGAGGATGGCCTCCAGCCAGGCTGGCCAGAGAAGGAGCTCCAGGATGTAAATGAAAACAACAAAAAAATTAAAAAAAAAATCAGATTTGGGCACAGAAGAAATGCACTGCCCACAAATTGCATTTTCCCTGATTTCTGCACAGCTCTCCAATTGGCACAGCCTCGTTCAGCTTCAAAGACCCAAGAAAATTCCAGCCCAAGGCTCTTGGATGGTGCCTGAGCGTGGCTCTTATCTCTGGAGTCCTGAGGAATAATTTAAGGTCCAAAATGTCCATCCCAGCTCTCTCACTCTGACATTCCCAATGTTTGCCATGGGACACCGAGGAAGGCAGAAAATGTGGGCAGTCTCACATAAAAAATGTGTAAAATAGTTAAACACAGTTCCAGTTCCTGCAGAAGAGCATCCCTGGGGGTGTCCCAGGCCAGGTTGGACAGGGCTTGGAGCCCTGGAGTGCTGGGAGGTGTCCCTGGCCATGGCAGGGCAATGAGAGGATTTTTCAGGTCCCTCCCAACCCAATCCAGTCTGGAATCCTGTGTTTCTTGGAAATGAATAATCTGAGAATACCTCTTGGATGCAAACTGCTGTTGGTCCTTGCATGACAACGTTCAGGAGTGAGCCAAAATGGGTGAATTCCATCAAACCCCCTGAAATCTGGGGCCCTGAAATCTGTGTTGTGCAGCAGCAGCTCCAATCCACGGGGTGGGAGCCACATCCCTGCAGGTGGATGAGGGGACAAAGGAGCTTGTTGGGACCCTGGAGGTTGAGAATTCCAGACCTTCTGTGCTGACAGGCACTGACCCCCAAGCAAACACTGCATTGACCTGAGGCCGTGGAAAAGACTCCCAAAACTGAGTGACAGCACTGGGATTGTGGGGGTGGAGTTTGGATAGAAGGGTGTGATACCACAGGGTGGAAAACTTAGATTTAAGGTTTTAATATATAGTAATGTATATAAAGCAAGATGGAGGATTTAGGGCATTGGCTGAGTTCTTCTTTCACCTTCTTCTTCATGGTCTGGGTGGGTTTTTTTAATTGGGTGAAAAAGATCCACATTGCGGGCCTTGAGTGGTCAATTATTGGGTTAAAAATATAAATAATACAAGTGTCACCTCGTTATTGGGTAATTAGTGCTTAATGACCATGGAAAGAGTTAGAGAGGGATCCATTTTCTGCCTTGTTGGCTGGAACTCACCACTCGTGAGACTGTAACATAGAGAAGAATTAATAAACATCTGAGTCCAAACACAAAAACTGCATCTCCTGTGCTTTAATCCCAGAAGACAAGAAGATAAAAAACCAACAGGAGATTCCTGGTGAGGCAGAGGGGCCAAACCAGGAGAAACCAATCCCTGCAGGCAGGGAAAATCCAGGCTGAGCTGTGGATCAGGGGAGGTGGGGACAGGGACAGGGACAGGGACAGGGACAGGGACAGGGACAGGGACAGGGAGCAGCTGGACACTGCAGGGTGTGACAGGGAAAGCAGGGCAGGAATGTGGGGATGGGATTTTGTCACCACTGCCCAGGCAGGGTGGGAGCCATGGACAAAACCAGGAGCATTCCCAGCCCCCCTGGCTGCCCCTGCAGCTGGGCACAGTGCTCTGGTTAAATAAACCCTGATGGGTTCATGGAATGCTTTGTTCACTCATCATTTTTATTTTTTTTTTCCCTAAATGAAACGACCCAAGAGAGTCTGTGCCACACAGTCTGGCAGTGCTGGCCCTCCCAGATCATGGAAATTCAGCAGGTAAAGGTGGGAGGAATATCCAGTTTGGCCCTGGGTGTATCTTTATCTCGTGCACATTTTGTGTCCCACAGAAGGACCAGAACCTTGGAGTGCAACCAGGAAATTAAATTTTTCTGTTATCCATGAATCCATCATCCAATAATGGCCACTGTCTCCATCATTCCCAGGGACAGGGTGACACCTTCAGGGGAGTTGGGGGCTCCCTGAAGGGATCAGAGCTGGATGAAGGGCATGGAGATCATCCTCCTCCTCCTCACCAAAGTCCTCCTGGCCTTACACCTGCTGCCACCAAAGCAACTCCAAGAGTGAGGGTGATGGAAACCTTGCAGTGATGGAAAGGAAGACAGAAGATTTTAAGCTTTAAATAATATTTTTCCTTCCACCAGGATTTGCACAGAGAGGGACAGGAACTGCCAAACTCCCCCTGGCTACCAGCAAACTGTGAGCATTTCAATGCAATTAATGCAAAATACCATTGAATTAGAACTGCATTCCCTCATTTGCAGCACGTGGGTGATATTCCAATGGGTTGTGACTCCATGGAAAGTCTCATGAGCAGCACTGACTGAGCTGGAGCTCTGTCTTTGTAAGTGGAACTTCACAAAGGATTACTCTTTATTTTTAAATAAAAATATTTTTAACACCCATTTTAAAGAAAATTCAAACCTAAGTGACAACTTATGTCCCAGCTCTCAGCAGAGCCACTGGGGGCCCAAAACAAACTGTTGGTTTAACATTTATTTGTGCACAGACCCACCCACATTTGTTTGCAGGGATCAAAGTGGATTCCCAGCTCACAGACGAGGCCGTGGTTGTAGCAGAGCTGTGGAAACCCTCCCCGGGTGTTTGAACAGAGTGTGCTGAAACATAGCTCTGCAGCCAAAAAAATCACAGAGCCCCGGGCTGCAGGGACACCCAGGAGCCCTTTGTAGGCTCCTTTTGGGATTCCAGAGGGGAAAACCTCCCCCAGTCAGTGGTTGCCAGTGTCTTTATTTCCCTCTCACAGCGCAGGGCAGCAGACAGGCTCTGCTGGAGGGATGTGAAGAGGTTTCCAGCTGGGAGGACGTGTTGTGATCTTAAGCCTCATGCTGGAGCAGCTCCTTGCTGCTGGAGAGGAATCCCAGCATCTTCCTCTTCTCCTCCTGGAGGGGAGCAGAGTTCCAGCTGTCCATGGGGACTTTCCACAGCGTTTGTCTCAGCCCTTCCCTTGGGGACAAGCCTGAGATCCACAGGGGAAGGAAAAGTCCATGATGAGTTTTGGAATTCAGTGGATCAAGGACTGCAAAAGCCTCTGAAGAGAATCAGAGTTCCTCATGTTCAGGCACTGCCCACTGGGCAGGTACCTGGAGCAGCAAATGTAAAGTTAATGGTATTTAATAAAATATCTCAAAGGGAAAAATACCAGTTCAATTATCAGAGAGAACAGGATGAGCTCTCTGGCTACATTTCCATGACCAGTTCCATTTCTGTCATCACTTCATCAACATTTTAGGCTTGATTATTTGGATACAAAAATAAATTACTGGGCTCCAGGAACAACTCAACCTTCTCAAGGACGTGGTGGATTTCAGCTGATGTTGGTTTCTGCTCAGGGAAGCTATTGGCAGTTGGGGTTGATCTTTAAAGCATCAATTCACGGGGTGTTTGTCTTTCCCTGTCTGCAAATCCTTTAGCAGGCAGAGATCTGGGGCAGTCCTGACCACAGCAGCATATTTTATTTGTTGAAAATCAGTTTTGTATTGTAATAAAGAATATTTGCTGTGGCAGCCCGGGGTTTTTTTTCTGGAGACTGATTTATACCTGTCCAGACAGCTAAAGAAAAATGCCTTAAGACTTAACTGCACAATTCTATTATCCTAAGTATCGACTCTCAAACTCCTGTAGTGAACTGACTGAGAATTTCTGATTAAAAATGAATTCTAATTAATTTAAGGATCAGAAAGAAACAAAAGGAAAACCACGAGCTACTACCTGACATCATGGATGGGGATGGTCTGGCATGGATGGAAAATGTGGGAACAGATCCTGGAATCCCAGAGTGGGTTTGGAGGGACCTTAAAGCTCATCTGCCATGGGATGTCTCTCACCACCCCAGGCTGCTCCAACTCCCTTCCAGCCTTTGGGCACTTCCAGGGATGAGGAATCCCAGCTCCAGGTGGGGTGGGAGCAGCTCTGACCCGTGGTGGAGCTGAGCTGGATTCCCCTGAGCAGGCAGGAAGGAAGACCTGCAGGGAAAACCTCATGGAAAGCTCCTTCCTGAAGTGTCCCCTTGGAGATATTCCTGCTCTGAGAGGCTCCACAAGCCTGGAATTGGGGGTTCAGCAGCTCAGCTCTGTGAAGGGAGGCAGAAATATCACAGGAGGAGGAGGAGGGAGGGATGGGATTCCTGGATGGACTGGTGGCTGGGAGGGAGAGGAGGGAGGGGGAGCTGAAGGAGGGGATGAAAAGCCAGGAATGAGTCATTTTGGAAACATTCTGTGTTTATGAGCTTTTGGCAGGGGGTGGCTTTGTGATGCTGCTCTGTCCCCTCTCCTGACCTGGACCCTGCTCCCGGCTGGTCCCATTTTTCCCACCGGGATGTTTCTATTTATAGAAACAGCACTTTGGGATGGTTGTGCAGAGACAGCCTGGGCCAGCCTAACCCCTGAGACACAGCTCAGCTGGGACCAGCCTAAATTCCCTGAGATCAGCTGCCTGAGGAGGGGCCTCCTCCTTTGGGAATCCCCTTTCCAGAGGGGAGCTCCAAAAGGTGCCCAGGGGTTGATTTTGTGGTGTCCCCCCTCCTCCAGTCCACACCCCCAGATTTCCATCCACTCCATTTGGCTGCTCCTTCCACCATCCCAGCTTGCTCCAAGCCCTGTCCAACCTGGCCTGGAGCACTTCCAGGGATGGGAATGCAGGTGACATGGGGAAAACAAACACTGGAGATGGAAAAAGTCACTCACACAGGCAGAATTCATTTAAAAAAAATCCTCAACCCCTTCTATTTAACTTTTTATTTGCTTGTTTTTAATTCTTTAATATAAACGAGTCAGTTTTAATTATTTTAGATGCAACCAGAGCTCCTTTTTTTCTGATTTGAACCAGTTATAAATATAATTTTCTCATTGCAAAGCAAAGGAGTCCCTAAAGCGGTTCCAGATGCCAGACATGGACATTTGTAACATTCCTACTGGGGGGATAACTTTGGATATTGAATCCAAAGCAACAAGTTTAACAAACCAGACACTGACACACGAAGAGATAACGCGGTGAGAAGGAAAAAAATCCAGTCTACAAAATCTGTACAAAGAGTTTTACAAACGTTGGTTTAAGCAAAGGTACAGCTCAGAAATGAAACATGAAAAAGAGTGAAAGAACTGGACTGGGGAGAAATGGGCTAAAATGGAAGGAAGAGGCAAAAGGGAGAGAATAAAAAGAGTCAGTAAACAAATGGGGACTTTAAAAAGAAGTGCAAAATGTCAAAGGAGAAAAGCAGAAAATCAAAAGAAATGCCAAGGAAGGATAATTTCAACAAGGCAGGAATAAAAAGTTGAGCTGCATGAGGAAAAGTGCAAGAAATACCAGGAGTTACAATGTTCTGAAGACAACAAAACTGTGAAAATCCTCAAGAGGAAAGACAAAATATGAAAAACCTCATTTTGCATTAATTGTGTTCCCTTTCAGACAGCACATTCCAACGCTGGAAAAACGGCTGTAATGAGATTATTGTTTACAGCAGGTTATTTATTCCTCAGCCTCTCCCTGTTCAGCCTGGCTGTGTTTGATCTCATTCTGTCAAACCTTGCCGTGGAGCCCTTGAGTTGCTACCTGAAAATAAAGACTTGATCACGCCAATGGATTTGGAACAAAACTCCTCATTATGGCCCCGTTTTTCCTTTGGCTTTGTGTGATTACCCAAAGCTCAGGCTGCAGCTTTACAGCTCCTGGCAATCACCAGCTATTGATGTTTTGGGGGGCTTGGGCTTGTCCTTTGACCTTGAGCAGCTCAGGTTTGGGGTGGCACTCACCCAGAATCTCCCCTTCGATGTGCCAAGAAAACACAAATTCAATTAAATATTAGGGCCCAAAGATTCAGACAGAATAATTACCTCTAATCCTGTAATGGTTGTTGGAAATTGCTGCCCTCACAAATGTGTTTTTTGGGGAAAAGAACATTGGAAAACAGGCATGAAACCCCCCAAAGAAGCAATTAGCTAAATAATCCCAGGAATACACTGAGGAAGCAAGTGGGAAATGTTGCACGGAGATGTGGTTACAGGGGGAAAATTATTTTATTATCATGTTTTAAACAAGCAGGTGCCCACATTTTTCACGCAGTGGCACAATTGCGTTAGGCACTAAAATCAGATTTTAATGTACTTTTAAATGTTCTCCCTTCTCCTCCACTCCAGGATTTGAAAGTGTGGGCTTTGTCACCGTTCTTGTGGCTTCCAAAGCTTCTTTTAACCACCCCACAATTACCAGAGCTGGCTAATGGACCATCTCCTTGATCAACTTCCTCGTTAAGGGGGAGCCCAGGACAAAAAAATGAGCCTGGTCCTTTAAAAGTTTATCCCTGTGGCACCATCGTGTAAGCATCCATATGGGACAGTAAAAATGGAAGACGACACATTAAATGACATTATTATAAAATGCAATACTCTTGGAATGATCCCTTATTAAATTAGGCTCTATGATCTGAGATGAATTTCCCCGATCCCTAATCCATCACCAGAGAAATATTAAAAGATAGGTCTCAACTGGCATTAGAATCGCACTCAGTCTCTACTTTCATTATTTTGAATTAGGGTGCTACTGGGGGGAAGCCTCTTAATGAGAATTAGAGTGATTCACTGGCCTCCTTTTGGATTTTGACAAGTAAAATATTAACTCTTCAGTCACAGCTGTCGGAATTAAAATACTTGGCAGCCACAGATGCACAAATTAAATTGGCCTTTATGTTTCCATATTGCTGACCTCCTTAGAGGCAAAAACATCAAACCCAACAATAACAGCAAACCCACAGCATGTCATTCCTTGGAAGAAAATATATTTATTGAAGTTTTTATATTTGTTTCAGTTTTGAACACATAATTGAACAAATACGGGACGTTTCTACAAAAGGCTCTTATTTTAATTTTGCGTTCTGTAAAACTTCAGCTACAAATCAGCTCCTCTGAACCATTAATCAGGCAATAAAATAATAAATGAAGTTATTTCGGGGATTTCTTAACTGTTTAAACCAACATAAACCAGATTTACATGCAGAGCATCAGTGAAAACGTCTTAATGGCTTTGACTGGCATTTCTTTGGGATTGTTTCTCTGGTTTTAATAGATGCTTTTTCTTGGGAACAATATTTGAAAACGCACAATTATTGCAAAAGAACAAAGCTTTTTATTAGCAGTGCTCCAGTTTGGGAACAGCAGAACAAGCTGGAGTTTAGCAATGTCAAGAAAAGATCCTTTCTGATCTTTCCCCCTCTTTTTTTGATTTACTGCCGTGGCAGTGGAATTTCAATTAGCCTCAGTTGAATGTGTCTCAATTAAGTGCATTTCAACAATAATAAAGAGTTTCCAAAGTGGAATTGCAGCGTGGAAAAGAAGGGAAGGGTTGCAGAAGTGATGCAGAGGTGGCTGTATTTATTTTAATTTTTTTTTTTTTAAGCTCTCCTTAAATTCTCTGTTCCATCACACGCAGGGTTTGTTATTCCCGTGTCCCTGGTCACCTCCAGCGTGTGTCCCTCCTGCCTAACGATCCCTCATCGATCCGGGCTGTGATCGGCTGGCAGGGACAGCGATGGGTACCCCGGAGCCCTCTCACCCTTCCCTCCCTCACCATCCCGGGATGAACTCCCTGGATCTCTCCTGTGTGAGGAAAATCGGGAAAATCGGGGGCTGTGACCGAGCCGGGCACAGGGGGGGTGAATTTTGGCCTCTTCACAGGCAGGAGATCACAAAGCACCTCCAGGGAATTCCTCGGAGCACAGGCTGGGAGGGGAGAGGCTGCAACGCTGACAGGATGAAGCACCTCGTGTTTGATGGGAGGAAATGGAGTTTGTTACCCACTTGCTGCTTTCCCAGTTTTTGCTCATCCATAACCAGCCAGGGGAAGGTGGTGCCTCCTCTACTCCTGACAGGGGAGTTTCAGAACTGATAACACAGCACCTAAAATAATCCAGTTCTGAAGCCTTCATGTTTGGAAATATCTTGTTATTCCCTGGCAGGGATCTGCTGGATGAATTTGCTCTGTGCACATTTGTTGTTCCCCCTCTCTCCAGGGACGTGGGGCACATTTGCTGGGCTCAGCACCAAGGAACCAGCCTCAAGTTGTGCCAGGGGAGGTTCAAGTTGGAATTTTGGGAAATTTCTTCACCAAAGGGGTTGTCCTGTGCCAGGGCAGGGGTGGAGGGATTTAAATCCCATCCCTGGAGGGATTTAACAGCCGTGGGGATGTGACACTTGGGGACATGGGGCAGAGGTGGTGGCCTCGATGGCCTGAGAGGGCTTTTCCAGCCTTAATTATTCTTGAGGGCTTTTCCAACTTTGATTATTCTTGAGGATGCTGAGGTGTCCTGGGGGCTGGCACAGTTTAGGGCTGTGACATCCAAGCTTGGTCAAAGCTCCAAGCACACCCCAGAGTGGGATCCTTGTGCTGCTCTCAGTGGGGACATGGGGACACCATTCCATCAGGAACCCTAAAGCTCTCCTGGAGCCACTTCTCCATCGTTTTTATCCCTTTTGTTACATTATCTCAGCCATGCAAACAGCTCCTTCGTGGGATTGGGGCTTTCCTGGGAGCACTCACCCCATCTTTCCTCCTTGGTGCTGAAACCCTCCTCCCTCAGAGCACCACTCCAGGCCCGGAATTCCCAGCCTGGATTGGGGCTCAGAACCCACACAGAGCTTTCCAGGCTCTGTGGTTCCTTCCTGGGTTCCTCATCCCGAGCTGGGAACACCACAGAGCCACCTCAGCGTGTGAATTAGTCCTGGGAACTACTTAATCCATCTTCCCTGGAATTAAATGTGCGCGGAGAGCTGCCGGGGGCCGCGCCGCGGGCGCCTTTAATTTCTTTTTTAGAAGGCATTAGCAGAACTCGATAAAGGGTCAAGTAATTTCATCCAACTTGCCACCAGTTAGTTAAGGGGAAGCGACAGGGCTGGAGCCTGACGTCGTTTACAACCCCACAGAATCATTTTATAAAACAGGAGGTTTAAAATCCCATTTTTTTTCTTCCTTGGCGGGAAGAGCGATGGCGGGAGGGACAACCCCGAGCTTTAAGGGATCGCCTTAAAATAACAAACCGGCTCCTTCCATTGATATTTGCAGTTTTGGGGGTGGGTTGAGAGCCCTGAAATGAGATGGTTACTTGTGGCAGGGGAGCTGGGCCGGGGGAGCCTGGCCCAGGGAGTAATTCCCGGGAATGGCGAGCGGACAGTGGGTCCGCGGGGAGCGCTGGCAATCACGGCGGAAACAATGTTTGCATCGATCAGCTGTCACCGTGATTTATGGCTTCATTTTGCTGTAATGGAGAATTAGTGGAAAGATTATCAGGGACTCAACACTTTGGCTTGTTACCCGTGTCCAGACGAGCAATTTGTCTCCCCCGAAGCAGTGAAATACTTGTGACAGCTCCAACACTTGGCCTAATTCAATCAAGGGAAAATGTTGGAATTAATTTGTTACAAGAAAATTTAAATATGTTCAGCAAACAGTAACCGCAGAGCAGCAGCTGATTTATTGTGCTCGGCAAGATATCGATCCGCTTCGATCTGCTCCATGTTGAGGTTTTAATGTGTAATAATTTCCAATTTAAAGCTCCTTTTCAAGATCACGGGTTTAAAGAGAGGGCAGGCTGGGTCTCAAGACCTGATTAGGAGCCTGTTGCAATGGCTTTGTCAAAAGCCTGTTTGAATGTAAATTCATAGTTATCTTTTGCACTATCTTTAATATTCTTGACATGGATTTTATTGTGTGTCAAACCTCAGGCCAGCTGCCTGCCACAACCATTAATGAAACATCTTAGGAAATAAATCTCAGTCTTTATACAATATTTTTAAAAACCTGAAACATTAGATGTCAGCGAAAAAGGTGGAACAGCATCCCTTTTTTTTTTCCCCCCCTGCACAGTAAAGCATCAGAGATGGAGCAGTTTTACAGCTTCCCTACACAATTAGATTGAATTATTGTGCAAATGCTATTATGCCATAAGCCTAAATTCCAAGGTCTGCAGGAATATTTCAGGTGCTTGTACAGATCTGTTATCTACATTGAAGGTGTGACAGCTTATTCGACCCGTACAGATCTATAATTTTTAAGGTTTTCATTATTAAAATGCTCTCCCCTAACGCCTGGAGGGTGACACAGCTCAAGGAGGTGGCTGGAGCTTGGAAATTTAGCTCCTTATAATTCATGGAGCAGCCGTGGTGGTCTGCAGGCTGTGCCAGCTCCTCTGCCACCCAACTCCTGCAAAATGGGGGGAAAAACCAAATGTGCTCAACGAGCCCTTTCAACCACATTGTTATGATTGATTAAAGGGAAAAGCCAGGGCTAAAACCTTGTTTAATAACCAGCCTTGCAGCTCCAACTTTGAGATCTGGCCAACATTTTTAGAGCTTCAGTAGGTCACATAATTAGAGAGCAATCCTGTTCAACCTAATCAATAAAGAGTCGTCACCACCAGTGGACACATCCATAGCCAAGGATTTTTCTGCTCATTAGGAGAGTTTATTTTAGTTATTCTTAGTTTTGCTGCTTCAGAGAGAGCACTGAAAAATCAGCTTTCTTTATTTTAACTGGTTTTGAAAGTATTTCTGACAATGTCTGGGATGTCAAAAGTGGGGTTTGGGCATCATCACTGGGTCAGCAGTGCTGGGAGGTGCAGCCCCCCAGGTTCTCCCAGGAAAACCCACACCAGGCAGTGAGATTTCTCCCAAATGGGCGATGGGAGAGGTGTGTGGACACCTCAACCCCACCTGGGTGATCCCAGGAGGGCGTTTGCACCTTCCCAGTGCAGGAGAAAGGCCCAAAGTGCTGGAGAACCCAAGCTCCTGAGCCCCCTTGCACACCAGAGCACCTGCATTAAATATAAATTAAATAATATCCTGAAGTGTGCGTAAAATGGTGTTTGTAGGATGGATGTTATCCCATCAAACAGGAGCTTCCTGTGTGGCAGCCACAGCAGCCACTGCCTGGGCTCTGGACTTTGCTGCCTTTGGAGAAGCAACTTTTGCCTCTGTTGGAGCTTTTGGAGACAAAATGTGAGAAATCCCTGGTCCTACATCCAGTTCTGAGTGACCAAAATCCACAAGATGCCCAATGGGGATCACATTTGATCAGTGACTGAAAATGAGGTGAATTTGGACAAAACTCCACACATTGCTCCCTGGAGATGTTCTGCTTCAGGGGTGGTGACCTCTACAAGGAGTTTTGGTGGCACAGTGTCCCCCTGGGAGGGGACACAGCAGGGTCATGGTCACTGTGCTGGGACATCCCTTGGATGAGCCTTGGCCTTGGCCTCCTCCAGAGCAGCTTGGGCAGAGCTGTCACTGTGTCCTCGGCCTCCTTCCCAACAAACCCTGCCCTGACCCCTCAGCAAGACAAGATTTCATCTATCTGTCAAGGGCTCAGAAGACTCCCTCAATCTCAGGTGGTGCAAGGATTTAATGCTGCAGCCACATTCCCACCTCACTCCTCTCCACCATGGAGCTGAACATCTTCCCCTTTCCTGAGGCTGATTCTCTCTTTATCCTTCCACACGTGTGCGCTCAGTGCCTTTGGTAAAGCAAATACAGTTTTATTAAATTTTGTGCATGAGTTGGATCATAAAAGCAAAGGGATTACGGACACGTTGTAGCAGCTTTATGAAGGGAGGTGTCCCTGTATTGCCGAGATTCACTCTGACTTGGGGCTTTCAGGGTTGGGAATTAATGTTTTTTTTATAAATGCCGTGCTGATATTGTGCTCCCACCTCTGCAAATCCATAATTACAACTCGGTTTTTCATTACAAACTAGAAACGTAAATATTTCTTGCGGTCTTTGATGGAATTTAACTTCTGCAGCAAATAATATCTGCACATGTGTTTCCTATCTTGTTCTTTCCCCTGTAATACCAGACATGCTACAGCCAGTGAAATATTATTATGAAAGTCCCTTTGCTGCAAGTCTTGACCAAAAAATCCGTGGCTTTCTATCAAAAGTTGTTGCTGGGAGCCAGCAGAGCTCTGATGGGAAAGGCCACGGCAGGAGCAGCTTTGTCCTTTCTGGGCACAACTTCAGGGGGTGTCCCATGCAGGAGATCCTTTACTCTGCACCAGAGACCCCCACATCTCCTTTTCCTCCCACTTTTAGGGGAGGCCAGGGGTGATTTTGGGAGGCTGTGAACCCCCAGCCCCCTTGGAGAGCAAAGCTGAGCATCCCTGGGCTCTGCAGCCTGGCAGGGCCCACACCAGTCCTGTGTGACCTGGAGGAGAATCAGGCCTTGACATTTAAAATTGAATTAGACTGATATTTAAAACAGAGATAAACTGACATTTAGAAGAATCCAATGTTCTGTTGTTTCAATTGGCTTCTTCTTTTTTTTTTTTCCCTTTCTTTCTTCATTTTTCATGGCTCAGGGCTCCACCACATTGGAAGTGGCTCACTGGGGGTCTGCTGCTGGATCATGACCTGCAGGGACCCCAGGGCTGAGGTCTCACTCTTGTTCCTCCAGCCCCACAAGCAAAAAGAAACCTCCTGGCTGGCTCCAGTGGGATGCAGTGCTGTCCTCACCCGTTAATGTGTCAAAATGCAACACCAAAATCAGCTTGTGATCGCTCCCGAGGTGTCAGGAGCAGTGCCAGCTCAAATTGCATTAACGTGTTGGTCAACAGTGCTAAAAGGCAGCATTGTAGATTAATAATATGGAGAGAAGTCTGAAAACCTCATCTCATTTTCGCAGCCCTGCACTTGGTTTTCTTCTCTCACTCTCTGCTGGAACAGCCAAGAACTGGTTTGGTTCCTTCTGTGCCCCATTGAGCCCTGAGAAATGAGCTTGTCCAGCTCCCACTCATCAGTGCAAATCCCACTGGGGGATGTTTATTTGTTTTTAAAAAGTCCTATCAGGAACTGGATCTGCTTCTGCAATTGTCTTTAGTGCTAAATACAAGTTTAGGGGCTGCTCATGGCTGCAAACACCAGCGTTGGGACAGGGCTGAGAGAATGGCATTCCTTTCAAGTCAGATTTCCACAAAGCACAAAAAAATCCGAGGAAAAATAATCTTTAAATAAGTTACCAATTGTGAACTTTATAACAGTGCCAGCCATTAACAATAGACCCTCTTGGGGTGGGTTTTTCTCCCTCCCCATAACAATTTCTTCTTTCTGCAAGGCCATTTTAGGTCCTCAGCCTGGATAATTATTTGCTCCACGAGCTGTTGTAGACAGGGCTGTCTTCAGCCTCTCAGCTCGGAGGGAGAAACCCAATCACACCGTGGGATCCATCCTAAACCTCTGCCAGCAAAAATTGGCTTGATTTTGCCCAGAACAAGGATGCCAAGGGGTGTCTCCACCAGGCTCTGGCACCTCTTGGGTTCTGCCTCCTGTCCATGGCCCTGGAGCTGGTGGGAAGGACGGGGCTCTTCCGTGGGGGTGAAGCCCTGGCTGGGCTTTTCCAGCATTCCCATTGTTGCACAGATGATTCCAATCACTGCTATTTGTTTTTCAAAACAGGGCCCAGCTCCCTGTTGCTGGATGATGTTTTCATCCGCTGACATTTAAAAGGGCTATTTCAAAACGAGCTGAGAAGGTTTCTAGAGTGTCTCTATTTTTAAGGTTTTTATCCAAATCAGCTTTTAATTATCTGTTTGGAAATAACTGTTAGTAAACAGCTCTGTGCCTGCTCTGAAGCTGCTCACCAGACCTGTAAAAACCAGCTAAAAACGGCACATTTAGGGAAAGGAGATGATTTTTCCAAACCCACAGAGTGATCAGATAATGCTCAAGCCCACGTGCTGCATCCCAGACAACGTGGTTGTGATTAACCATTTCCTTCAGCTCCTGAATCACTGTTCCACTCAAGAATGAAGGTAGAGCAAAGTTATTTAAAAAAGAAAGAGCCTCTTCCTTGGAAAACCCACAGCTGGACTCTCCTGCCCGGGGGGAGCTCCCAGCAGGAGCAGATTTCAGGAATTTCTGAGCATCCTGTTGTGACCGAGGGTCATCCTGGGGGATGTGTTTTATGAAGGTTGGGAAATTGGTTTTGCTTGATTATGGTTAGGAGTCCCTTCAAATGATCTGCCAGGACTTCAGGATGTCAAGGAAGAAAAGGGAGAAGAAATTAAGGCCTTCAGAAGACAATTTTGACCTGCTGAGCTGTTGTGTCTCCTGATCCCGCCACAAAGAGCTACCAGATGTCCCTGTCTCATTTCCAGGAGTGTTTCAATAATTTACATTCCCAGAAAAACGAGAAGCCCAAAAAACCAAGGCTGACTCATGTCAGGGGCTTTGTCCACTGGCCACCACCACACACAGCCCCACAACAACCAATTACTCACAATTAATTATCAGCAAATTGTCAAAGTGGGGTTTAGGCCTCATGTTTGTAAGGAGAGCTCACAATTAATTTAATTCACCCCCAGCCTAACCCAGGCTTGACCCTGGAGCTGAGCTCACTCAAAGACAACAATCCCTGTGCCTGGATCTGAAGGAAAGGTTGCCAAAATCTTCTGAGGAGTGAGGGAACCTGCAGGAATTGCTGCTTTCCAGGGAAGCATCAATCTCAGCAGCAGGGCCTGGATGATGTGGGGACATTTGGACATTTGTCCTCCCACAAATAAGGAGATTTTGGAATTGTTGTGACCTCTGAGGAGGTGAGGTGTCATGGAATCATAAACCCATGGAATGGTTTGGGTTGGAAAGGACCATCTCATTCCAACTCCAGGGGCACCACAGAGCCTCCCTTGCTGCAGCATATCCAGCTTGCAAAGCTTTTGGCTGTTTTTAATGGTCTGCCAGAATTTGGCTCTCTTGGCACGAAGGACATGTTCCAAACTGAGATGACTGTCTAAATCCCACCTGGCAGAGCCAAGCTAATCAATTTACCTTATCAAGCTCCAACGTCTAATTAGAGCTCTCCTGACACCACTCCCGAGCTGGGCTCAGCTCGTCCTGGAGGCAGTGCAGCCCTTTTATTACTTTCTACAACTTAATCACTGTGCTTTAAAGACATTTGCTCTGAATTGCTCAAAGGTTAGCCCCCTCTGTCAATTTAAGTCAATATCCTCTTCTTTTCAAAATTAATTGCTATTAATTAATCACCATCTGAAGGAGTTTATTGGTATTGATTGGGTCCCTTTTGTGTGTTTCTGTGAGATCTCTCATTGGTCCTGCTGCCTGGGTTTGTTTTTCACCCAGGCCACGGAGCCCCTTTGGGTGAGAGTGGGTTGGCAGTGGCTCCAGACAAACATCCCAATGTCCAGGGTAATCCTCCTGCTGAAGGATATCCATGGTGTAGGTTTTATGGGGTTTTATGGGGTTTTATGGGGTTTTATGGGATTCTCTGTTCTCCCTGAATCACTTAAAACACCACAGCCCTTCTTTCAAACCTGTCCTCAGCCTTTTGAAAACGTGGCTTGGCTTTGGGTTCCTGGCACCCTTTTTCCCGTGTCCATGGGATTGAGGAGCTGTCCCAGCACCCACATCTCAGTGGTGTGACCTTTGGGCGCAGATTTGGGGCCATTTAATCAGGACAAGACCACACATTTCTTCCCCTGCTTCACCTGCAGTGGGAAGGAGAAGACCTCACCATAAAATCTCTGCTTGCTGCTGCTCTGAGGTGCAGGCAGGGGAGTGGTGAAGGAAAAGCATTAATTTGCTTTCAAGTTTTGCACCATTATTGGCATTTTCTCCCCAACCTTTTCTCCCAGTGTAATCAAACAGCAGCAATCAATACATTAAAAGTCAGTTTTCCTTGGAAGCCTCTCCTGGCAACGTGGAGTGACCAGTGCAGCACCATCTTCCCAGTCAATCATTAAACTGGAGTTTTGGGGGGGATTAAAAAGACCCCAGGTCGTGTTGGGACCTTACAGGGCTGAGCAAAGTGGGGAAATGCAGCAGAAATGAGGATGGTGGTGGGAAGAGATTTTAAACTGAAGGAGAACCTGCACAATAAAGTGTTTTTCACAGAATGAGGAGCCATTTAAATGCAGCTTAATCTTGATATCAGATTTATTCCTGTCAGCAGCAGGGACTAGGACCCTTCTGTCGCCCTGATGCAAAAGCCTTTTGGTTGTTTACACTCTTGAACTGGAGTTTCTCACGCAGCTTCACAAAAACAATGTATATTTTTAGCATTTATCTATTGTTTACATTTTTCTGCTCTGGGTGGAGAAATGTGATGGACGGTGATGTTCACCATCCAGGTCGAAGAGGTGGCAACCCGTGTAGCCAATCCCTTGACCTCTGTACAAATGTATATAAGTAATAAAGTCAAATAATTAGAATAGAATAAAGAAGTAAAAGCCTTTGACCTGCTCCATCTGCCTCGTTCCTCGGGTGCCATAAAACTGCCACACCCTTCTGGCCTCCCCTCCTGGCCTTGGGACACCCTCAGGATGATTCCCACCTGAGAGGAGAACCAGCCACAGCTCCCAGCCACCTCAGCTCCTTCCCTGGGGACGAGCAGATTCCTAAAGCAGAGTTTCCCACCAGCTTCCCTGGAAAAACCCCAATGGTTTTTCCAGCTGGATGAGGTGCTCATGGTCCCTGTGGTCGGCAACACCTCGGGCCCAGGGCATTGTCACTGTCACTCTGTGTCTGATCCAGGACTCCAGGAGACACGTTCCAGGCTTCTGAGCGCTGTCATTTGTCAGCCTGTGAAAAAGACAGAATTCCTCCTCTCCAAAGCTTCCCCAGCTCCCCGGGGATGTCGTCAGCGGCTTTCGGCGCCTTGAAAAAAATGTCATTTTTCTTTTTTAAAGAGTACTACAATTATTATCACCAGGCCTCGGGGCACTTCACCCCAAATCACACAATGCTATTTCGGGTCTCTCTTTTACCACAAACGTTCAAAACCAGCTGCTTAAATCCGGTTTTCAAGAGTGAGTTGGGCATTTAGCAGCCTGAAGGGTCTGTTGGTGTCTCTGAGATGCTGCGGCAGCTTCCAGCCAGGCAGGAGCACCCAGGGGCTCCATCCCCAGGCCAGGAACCAGGTCAGGAGTGCCATTCTGGGATCCTTCAGGGTGAGATGGGTTTGCTGGAACTTTTCTCCTTGCCTCACTCTTCAGGATGCCCAGGTGTGAGGATCCAGCTGTGCAGCACTGGCTCAGGCAGGGTCACGCTCACTCACCCCACAGAAAATATGGGTTATATTTTGTATGTAAGGCTTTTGGGATCAATCCTTGCTGAATTTGAGGGGCTAATTACTCCTGGGACAGGGACTAGAGGAGTTTTTCCCTCTGCAGCCTCTCCTGACCGTATTTATGGGTGAGTTTCGCTGAGCACCTCCAAGACTGAAACCTTTTTTTTTTTTTTTTTTTTCACGAGACAGATGGAGCTGTTCTTTCCAAGAGTGAGCAATATTTAACCTTAAGCACTTTCAAATCCGGCCTCAGGAATATTGAGATGAAAGGCTCGTGGCAACTAAGCTCCTTTCAAATGGATATTGCAGCAGAGCTGCCTGGACATTTGTCTGGCTGAAGCTGAGCAGTGTTTAACATGCTGCGGGTGTGCCCGTGCTCCTGGAGGAGCCCCGACAAGAATAAATCCTCCTCCTTCAGATTTAATTTCCAGCGGCGGCTCCGCTCTCGCTATTGTGTTTCTTCTGAGCTGCCTTTATTGGACTTGAAGTTTCCTGAGAGTGGCAAGGGAGGGTGTGGTGGGATGGCTTCACCCTCTCCTTGCCAGGGATGAGGGCAGCTCCTGTGGCTGGGGGTGGGACAGGGGACAATGGCCCTGGTGGCTCAGCGTCACTGTGACACTGCTCACCAGCAAGGTGGGACAATGCCCATATTTGGGTGGGTAGGAACCTTAAAAATCATCTCATTCCACCCCTGCCATGGCAGGGACACCTTCCACTGTCCCAGGTTGATCCAAGCCCCAGTGTCCAACCTGGCCTTGGGCACTGCCAGGGATCCAGGGGCAGCCACAGCTGCTCTGGGCACCCTGTGCCAGGGCCTGCCCACCCTCCCAGCCAGGAATTCCTTCCCAATATCCAATTTAAATTTACACTCTTTCAGTTTAAATCCATGAGTTGTAATTATTGAAATGACAATATTAAATCAATGGAATTATAGAGTGATTTGAGTTGGTGAATAACAGGTGGAGAGAATGAAATGGGAAGTAAAAATACATTTTTTCAAGAGCTTTTAGATTTTCTCTTGGCCTGTTGATCAGATTCTTTACGCACAAATCCTCATCTCAAAGTTGTGCACCGTGGGGGAAGGGAGTGACTCTCTCCTCATCACGCAAAACACTTCTCAGGCTTTTTTAGGCTCTTGTGTATCCTCTGAGTTTCCCAGGGAGCCCCTTTTGGCTTTGTCCTCTGCAGTGGCCCCATGGCCCGGCCACGATCTGTATTTGTCTTGATCAGGATATTAAACCCCAGTCGTGCACAAAGCACCGAGGTCCCAGTGCACCACTGTTGAACTAAGAAATCATTATCATCAGCCAGAGGAGAAGGATGGATGATGGATAATGGGTCTCTCCCTGCCCAGCGATCATTACGCTCCTGCCGATGAGGCAGCAACTGTCTTAAGTCCCATTAGTGGATGATGGGCTGTCTGGAAGAGGATCCTCATTCCGGGGCAGGCAGCTCACTGCCTTAACCCCGCCGGGGAGGGACCGTCCCCTCCCAGCCCAGCCCCCAGCCTGTGGGAAAGGTGAGACGGCATCTCCCCGAGGGCAGAAAAACGCAGAAAGTGGTGCTGAAAGGCAAAATGCACCTTCCTGAAGGGTCTGCTGGGTGAAAAAACACACTTAGGGAAGTGTTAATGCGAGTCTGAGGGAGTTTGAGAGTTTATAACTGAGAGGTGTCTGCTGGTGTATTTTATGTCTGCGTAGCTTGGCGAGGGTTAAACTCTCCCCGTGTGGCTGGAGCATCGATGGGCTGGGGGTGCAGGGAGCAGAGGCAGCACTGTCACCCCCGGGGGTGATCAGAGACCTGTCACAGCCAGTCTAGGGGGTGGGCAGTGAAATGGGAATGAGCTGGGCAGCAAAACTCCTCCCCAGCTGTGAAGGGGAGGGGATGTGGGAGTCATCCCTGAGATGATGTGGGAACCATCCCTAGGGTGATGTGGGAACCACCCCCAAAGTGATGTGAAAGCCATCCCCAAAGTGATGTGGGAACTATCCCCAAAGTGATGTGGGGACCATCCCCAAAGTGATAACGGAACCATCCCCAAAGTGATGTGGGAACCACCCCTGAGGTGATGTGGGAACCCCCTCTGAGGTGATGTGAAAGCCATCCCCAAAGTGATGTAGGAACCACCCCCAAAGTGATGAGGGAACCATCCCCCAAGTGATGTGGGAACCACCCCCAAAGTGATGAGGGAACCATCCCCAAAGTGATGTGGGGACCACCCCTGAGGTGATGTGGGACCCATCCCCAAAGTGATGTGGGGACCACCCCTGAGGTGATGTGGGAACCACCTCCGAGGCGATGTGGGAGCCATTCCCAAAGTGATGAAGGAACCACCCCCCAAAGTGCTGAGGGAACCACCCCCCAAAGTGATGAGGGAACCACTCCTGGGCTGATGTGAGAACCACTCCTGGGCTGATGTGAGAACCACCCTCAGGGTGATGTGGGAGCCACCCCCAGCATGGAGCAGGGGGAGCTGAGGATGCTGCCAGGGGTGGGGGAACAGCTCTGGGGTGTCTGAACAACCCTGTGGGCTCCTGGCATCCATTGCCAGCGCTGGCTGGGAAATGCCATGGGAAGGGCTGGGTCTGTCCTGACCCTGCAGACTCAGAGATGGTTTCCTGTCACAGCCAGTTCTGTTCTCATGGAATGTTCTCCTGTTGCTGTGTGATCCCTGAGTCCTGCAGCTCTGCAAGGTGTGGGAGGGATCTGTTAATCCAGAATGGTTTGGGTGGGAAAGGACCTTAAAAATCATCTCCTTCCATCCCCTGCCATGGGTAGGGACACCTCCCACTGTCCCAGGTGCTCCAAGCCCCATCCAACCTGCCTTGGACATTTCCAGGGATCCAGGAGCAGCCACAGCTTCTCTGAACACCCTCCCAGGGCCTCCCCATCCTCACAGGGAACAATTCCTTTTTATTCAAAGAATCAGAGAATCACAGAGTAACCTTTTTTTGAAGGACCCTCAAAGATCACCAAATGCAGCTCCTGATGGCCGAGCTCCAGTCGGGACCTTCCACCACAAAGGGTATCTAATCCAACATCTGATCTAAACCTCTCCCAGTGCAATGCCCCACCCCTCTCTAAAAGCGTTTGCAGATCTCAGTAATTTTAAGTAAACTTTGAGAAATTGAATTTTAACTCATATCTAAATCAGATCCGTCCCTGGCCTGTGACCTGGGCACAGGGTAATGAACAGAGGTAACTGCTGGGTGTCCCCGGGGAGCAGCTCTTCCCTTGGCAGCTTTGCTCTCAATTACACAGCCCCGACTGCTGTGATTCATCCTGACGTGATCCCTGGTGATGAGAGCCCAGGACAGGATCCTGTGTTTAGCTGGAAATACATTTAAAAATGCATTCTGGAGGGTTTTCTTTAAATTATTAAAGAACAGTAATTCACCTTTTAAACTCACCAAGATGTAAAGCACTTTATGGACTATCTTTCAAATCGTTTTAAAAATCTTCAGATCCCCCTCTCGGTGCTCTCATAACTATTTAGTAAAACAATAATAAAACCAAAACCGATACAAATGTTGCCTGTTGTTTAGAGAAGTAAATATCCTTGGTAAGTCTTAGCAAAGCACTTACAACAGAGTGGTTTGGATGCAGTCCAGACTGTTCAATAGTTAATATATTATTCATATTAATAAAATAATGTTTGGAAAGGCACCAAGAGTCATATTCTGTGCAGTCAGACCTGGGGTTTAGCAGTTAGTCGACAATTAGTTACCAGTTGAGGGTTTCCCATGTTTCTCTGAGTTTTACTGGGGTGTGAAGAGGAGTTCAAGCCATGCCACTGTCACAGCTGTCATTTATTCATCATTCCCAGTGTCCCAACCAAGCTTCTCCTGCTTCCTGGGGCTGGGCTTTCACCCAGGGGGCTCCATTCACTATAAAATCAATGTCCCAGTGGGACAAAAAGTTTGCCAAGTTCCTGGGTGCCCCGGCTGGGGACCCCTGTGTGCCCCTGGCCCCGGCCAGAGCCCTCCCAGCAGCTTGGAGGGGGCTGAACCCTCCTGCCGGAGCAGCGGCAAAACAAACGAGCCATTTGTAACCCTTAATTTAAACAGCTCCCGAAGTAATAGTATAAATAGTATAATGCAATTGTAATGGCTGATGAATTATGCATGCAGCCTCTTCCCTCTTTGAATATGCATGAGGCAGGAAATCGCCAAGTGGCACAATATTGCTGCTTTAGTGCTTACTTAGAGCCCTGCCCGGGGCTCTGGGGACAGGCAGCCCAGGGCTGCAGCTCCCCTGTCTCCTGCTCGGCACAGGGATGCTCCAAACCTGCTGAGAAAGAGCTTCTGGATGGGACAAACCCTGCACTTCCAGCCCTGGGTGAGGAGGGTGTAAATATCAGAGCCAGCTTTGTACAGTCTGGCTTAAAAATCAGGAGAATATCAAACTAGTTCTAGGAGCTGAAGCAAATAAATTAATTTCAGTGACAGGAATAAAGTGGATCTAATTAGGAGTCCCTCTGCAGTGCCTCATTAGTGTGGTTGGTAAGTAAATGAAATTTCAGCAGTAGTGAGTTAGACTATTTGTCTCGGGGTATTTTTAGGATTCACAAAATGCCAACAAACCGGGTTTTCCCTCGCAGAAAATTCCCTTCATCAGATGTCTGGGGGCCTTTTTCACAGAGCGTGGCACAGCCACTTCATTTACATTCCTCGGGCACTCGCCTCGCTCTCCGCAGCTCATTCATAAATTGAAACAAATCAAAGGGATTTTTGGAGACAAATGGATTTGAGCTGTCTCATCGCCTGCCTGTAACTCCACAGAGCAACGTGCTGCTGGTGAATCTGAACACTTCAGAAAGTTCATCCTTTTCCACCCCCCCGTGAATAAATGACTCTTTTTTCCTTCTGTAGGTGCTACCACCCTCCCGCACAGACCCCCCCACGTCACAGGGTAATTTTATTACAGGCCCGTGTGAGGAGCAGTCATTTGTCAGTCTTATTCCACTCGAGCTGCAGCTGTTGGTAACCTGCAGTCCCGGATTGTCAGTCAGCAACGATTTCCCTTGACTTTCAGTGCCTGGAAAGTCAGACCCCGTGGTAATTTAATGAGCGGGACATCAAAATTCTGCTCAGAGCCACCCCAACAGTGGTCCTGGCAGATCATTTAGTGAGGAGCCCTTCTTTCAGGACACAGCCCTCGGATGGAAAGCACAAAGTTATCCCGTTAATTATGTCCTCAACACATCAGAACCCCCAAACCACAGCAATTCACAAGGCTGATGTTTTTGGGATGTGCTGCCACCTCCGATCCCGTTGTTACTACAACACCACGAGGTCTGGACGTTGGGAATTCAATCAAATTAATGGAGTTGCTGTTCTGGAGAGGTGGCTGAGGAACTTGTGCCCTGACCTGGAGCCTGTCTGAAGAGCTCTGCTCCTTGCTGAGGGGAAGTGGGAGATCCCAGGAGCTCTGCACGCTGTTTGCAGCTTTCCAGGGTTTGTTTGCCATGAAAAAAGAGGGTTTTTTTTGTATAAAAAGTGAGATTGATGGCAGGGAAAGGTACAGGCTGCATCTGTGTGAAGGCATTTGGGTGCTTTCTGCCCGGTCCTTCCATCAATAGGAGCTCACAGCCTCCCCTGACACCTGGAATGACAAGAACTGGGAACAGCAGGGGGAAAACTTCCCAAAAACCTCCTTTTGTAGGATTGAGATAAAAACCTGCGTGAGCTTTTACCCCATTTGCAACCTGAATTTCTCTATCTAACAACAACCCCTGTGACGCTGGCAAAATGTTTGGGTTGGGATTTTGATGTTCAGCATCCACCTCCAAAAATGTTGGAATTAAACACAGTTTTTATAGCAGATTGGAGTGTTCAAGGCCAGGTTGGACAGGGCTTGGAACAACCTGGAAAAGTGGAAAGTGTCCCTGCTCATGGCACAGGGGATGGAATGAAAACAATTTTAAGTCCTTCCCAAACCATTCTGTGATTTTAAACCTGATTTTAACACAAGAGCAGCCTTAAAGAGATGGCCCAAAATTGGGGCCTACCCAGTACAATCAATTCTAACAAGAACATCAATTTGAATTGGGCTTTTAAAGCTTTATTAGACTGCAGAGATTTGAACATCTAAATTAGTATAAAGTTCTCAATAGATTTTCAGCCAATGGCTGTGATTAACATCTTTATTAAAAATTTTTACATAGATTAAATTCAGACACTTCCATTCTGTTCTACAGTGTGACTGCCTAGAAATTGGGCCACACAGGATGATTCATAAAGTTTAGATACCAGAATAACATCCTCAGGCAAGAATAATTTGATTTTCCCCCTCCCCTCAAACATGTTGCCATAGATTTCCCTAAATGTTTTACAAACAGTTATTAAAAGCACATTGAGAATCTGAATTCCCTGTGGGCAAAATGTTTTTGTACTTAACTTTCGTTTAATTCAAGGAAAAAAAAATCCCATCTGGTTGGAATTGCAGCAAAACATGGGAAAATCTTTATCCAGCTATCACAACAACATGGATGTGAACCCAGAGATTGCTTGTGGCCACCTTCCCTCACCCCATTCCCTCCGGGGCTGGGCAGAGCCAGGTTTGGCTCTGGGAACCTCGTCTGGGATCAGGACAAGGCAAAGTTTTGGGGGCTCAGACATTTCCCCCTTCCCAAGGTGGAATTTGCAGGATTTCTGGAGCCCGTCACACCCTGGGTCATTTGCACAGTGGTGGCCCCTGACTGGACAATTTGAATCACAGAATCTTTATGGAATTGTTTGGATTGGAAGGACCTAAAGCTCATCCCACGGGCAGGGACACCTTCCCCACACCAGGTTGCTCAGGGTGGTGTTAAACAACAAGTAGGTGCTGTGGGAATAAATGTTCAAAATGTTCTTCCTTACAGCAACCATCAGAGGCATCAAAACCACTCCAGCGTTAATTTATTGAGATTCAAAATATGCATTTATCAGCTTGTGCTTTTAAATAACTCCTAACTGAGCAAATAGATGGGAATTTTAAAAAAATGAAATAAAAAACCCCACCGACCCCTTTCAAGTCTCCCTTCCCTTAACAGCCCTGTAAATTTTCAATGTCATATTCCTGTGCACGGCTGCCCTTAATCTGACAGTGTCACAGGGATCTATCTTCATTTTCTCACTCTTTTCATAATCTAATCCTCAACTCTAACATGCAATTAGTGCCCTCCTCGCCCCTCGCATACCAAGCAGGCTGATTGCTACAGCTCTCCCTGTGCAATCCATTTAGCCCCGCGCCTCATAATGAATATGTACATTTGGAGGACCTCGCCGAGGAGGGTCACAGGCAATCAACCTTGAATTCAATTATGCGAGTCAAGGTTAATGACTCGGCGCAGTGGTCAGAGGCAGCCAGGCTCCCCCGCAGATTAAATCAGGCTGTCACAGCTGCCGGTGCCGCGTGCCGGCAGCGCGACAGGCGAGGGGACAAGGTGGTGGCACTGCCATCCCCCGCATTGCCCGGCTCTCCCCCGGCCCTAATGGAATCGGGCAGCAGCAGCAGGGCTGGATGGGGACACGGGGTGTCTGTGCCCTGCTGGGGCTGCCGTGGGGACAGCGCTGTCACCAGAGCAAGGGACACTCACCAAGGGGACAAGGTGGTGGCACTGCCATCCCCCCCATTGCCCGGCTCCCTCCCGGCCCTAATGGGATCGGGCAGTAGGGCTGTGTGGGGACACGGGGTGTTTGTGCCCTGATGATGCTGCCGTGGGGACAGCGCTGTCACCAGAGCAAGGGACACTCACCAAGGGGTTTTATCCTGCAGGAGAAACCCCAAACTCCAGCTCTGCCCCATCCCACGGTCCCTGCCCTCCAGGAACTGATGGGAAAGATGGGACAGGAAAAGCTCACAGATATGATTGCCTGGCAAGAGATACTGAGAATATAAAACCTATGAATGAAATAGAAATGAAAGCTACTTTTGAGATGTAATCATGGCAGGCAGGAAGATGGTGATTGTAACAAACAACGGGATGCTAAGGGTGTAGCCTCACCCCACCCTGCCAAGGTATCAGGGAAAAGATAGCTAAGAAGACAGTCTTTAGGGTTTAGAATACAGAGTGATATGGTAATATAGCAGTTCTCATAGGCTGTGTGCAAGTCTGTAGGTTTTGTATCTCACACGTGTTGGTCACTGTAAATTAGAACATGCAACACATGAGGAGATAGAATGGATTGTAATAAGGTTCTCACCCTTTTTCTTTACCCTTCTTACTTTACCTCCCTTACCTGGCCCACCTCTTACCTCTGACCTCTCTGCTCTTACCTTACCTCGCTTACCCCTACTCTCTCTGCCTCTCTCTCTCTCTTTGGGGCTTCCCCTCAGCCCAGGCTGGTGGCTGAAGGAAAAGGCCCTTTTTACCCACCACCTTTGCAATAAACCCACGTGTTCTCTCACAAGTGTCTCAAGTTTCCCTCTCCCTGCCGTCCACGGATGCTCCCACAGGGAACCACACACTGGGTCAGGCTGGATGATCCACAGGGGCTCTCCTGCTCTGCTCCCACTGCCCTGCTGATCCCAGAGCTCAGGGCACAGGATTGTGCCCAGACAGCAACACCCAGCCCTGCCCGTGTCCCACACGGGTGGCTCTGGGGCACTGTGCCCTCCCCAGCCATGCCGGCATCATCTGCAGGGTGTCACCAGTGTCCCCAGCCCACGGTGGGACCTGCCAGCAAGGGCTGCTCCGAGCCCAAACCTCACCCTCATCACCCCAAGGACAGGTAATGTTCTTTCATTATCTGGATATTAGCTGGGAAGGACAACTTCCCAGCTGATATTTAAATGGCACCCATTTTTTCTTTTATTTTATCTCTCAGGGACACAATTTTCTGGTTTGCTCCAGGACTAATGATGCTGTAAAAGAGCTTAGAATAAACTGGAGCTGGGGTTTTGGTGGGGAACCGCAAAGACTTTTTGATATATTTCCACACCCATGAGGGATCAGTTGCATCCCTGGCTCTGGGGTGTCCCAGCTCAGGAAAAAGGTGTTTTGTGCAATGTGTTCACCCCAAACAGAGCCAGAACCCACAGCCCTGCCTCCCCCTGCCCATCCAAGGCTTCCCACAGGGCTGCACACTGAGGAGGGAGTTATTTAGTAGTGCAGACAAATTAAAAACATAAATAACCTTCGACTGTCGGGATCTTTTCAATAAAAACAAATTATGGGGTTTATGTATGTAAAGCAGTTTTGCTTGGTGTGAAGAATCTTTTGCAGGTGATTTATGCTGTTATTAAATATGGGGCAATTTTTAGAACCAAATCACTGCTGTCATTTGGGGAGCATTACATTGTATTTAACACAGATTCCTAATGAATGTCTTTTTCGAAATGATCTTCCAATGCTTAGATTTTAAAAGAGAAACCTCTTCCTTTAAAAAAGATAATTTTGTTTATCTTGTCTTCTTTTCCTTCCATTCCATTGGGAGAAAAAAATCAGAGAGGGCACATGAACAGGTTCAGTTCCTAACTCTGGGCTGGGCAGAGAGGCAGCCTGAGACCTGGCAGAGAATTTTAATATATCCAAATTCCTCATCCCTCACTTTGAAACATTTCCCATGGTCAGATGGGCATCCATGGCTTTTCAGCAGGTACCCATCACCCTCCCCACTTCCCAGGGTCAGCAAGGATGTGCCTCAGGAGGCGGAGTTTTGGAATATCCTCACGAATTCCTTGGTAAAAGCTGAGGGATCTTCTGGGTTTGTTTTATTTTTCTCAGTGTCTTCACAGCCAAGGTGTTCAGGATTGGGATGTGCAGGGCTGGGCAGCACAGCCATCCCAGGACAACCCTGGGAAATTGGTCCAGGAGAAAAGGACATCTTGATTTTTATATTTACATTTAAAAGGCCCAGCTTTTACCTCTGCCCAGCACTGCAATGTCAGGGGAGAGGGGAGAGCCCCCTGAGTGGGGGCTGCTCCATCACTTCCTCCATGTCCTGATGGCAGAGACCACCATGGACCCACTGCTGGGCTCTCCATGATGATAGAACACTTTTAATTGTATTTAATTTGTTATTAATGCAGGAGTCATGAATTGCTCCCTCCAAACAGTGATAAAAAAGGAAGGATAAAAAATACAGATGGGCAGGCTTAAATCCCCTCCTGCTACTTAGAAGTTGGAAGACCTGTTCAGCTCTTCCATCAGCAATTAAACATCCAGAAATCAGCTCTCCTGGGCAAGAGGAACGAGCCTCTGAGTGCTTCAGTTCAGCCCTGGAAATCTGGGACAGAATTAAACTTCCAGAAAAAAGTATTTGAGTTAGACTCCATGGTCTGTGCCCAGGCTGAGGGGGTCAGGAAATCAGGAACTTTGGGAAATCCTGGGGGATTGTTCCCAAACAGGAGCAGCTCCTGCAAGTGGTGGTGGAAAGTTTGGAGTGAAGATTGAACAGGAGAAAAGCAGGGAAGTGCCGTGGGTGCTGCTCGTGGAGAGGTGACAGAAGGCATTAAGGGAAGGCTTTGTTGGTGTCCAGTGTGATTTGCCTGACACACAGATTCCTTCACAGCCCACGGAGACGTCTCTGTGGTGTTCCAGCATTTGCATGAGTTGGTTTGGGGTGTGGGAAGCCTCTAATGAGGATTCATAAATCCCCTGCTCCAGCATGACACCTCCTGTTATTTCAGCTCCTGAAATGCAGTTTTGGCCAAAGCCATAATATCACATTGGGAACAAACAGCAAATTGAGGCTTGTTCAGGAGGGGCAGGGTGATAGGAGCAAAATGAAAACTTCTGAAGGGCTGGCACAGCCCAGCTCAGATCAAATCCTTGTGCCCATGGAGCCATGGACAGTCACTGCCATGGCTGGGCTGGAATTGTGGAGAATCCACTCCTCCCAGGGTTTGGGATGTCCTAATCCTGGTCATTCTCAGAGACTGAGCAGTGGGATGTTTTTAGGATTATCTGATTAGAGTCACTTAAAATTTCTTTGGTTAGATCACTGGATATTAATTCATCCTCCAGAGGATGCTGTGAGGATGAATTAGGTGCCTAAACAGTTGAGATTTTAATGGGCCCATGAGTTTATTTATAAAATATAGGATCACATCTTCCAGGTTTTACTTCCATTTGCTCCAAGCACCTAAAAAGTCTTGCAAAGGCTGACAGGACGAAACAATGAAGTTGTTTTCCCCATTTAATTATGATACAAATTGTTGGCAAGGAAAGGGCTTAGAGGGGAAGTTTGGAAAACAATTTGGTGTACAGGTGATACACTGGTGTGACTGGTACCAGTATCTTCACATTTCCAAAATAAATTGTTATAGCAAAAAGTTCTAGCAAAATATATTGAGTTATAGCTGTGGGATCAGACATTTCAAACCAGTGTCATTATACACATTTATATTAAATGATACTTTTGTATTAATTAAAGGCACCTCAAACCCAGACTTTCAGACACTTTTCTGGGAGCATCCAAAGCTTCCTCAATGAGCACTGAGAGTTAAATAAAGCTTTGCAAAGGATTTATCAGGTAAATGTTATGGATTGCTGTGATTTAATTTATGGGATTAGTTTGACTTTCAATTACAGGGCTTCACACTGCATCACTTTATATTTTGAGCTCTGTAAGTAGCACTCCTTACACTCGATCTTTCATTTGGAGAAGGATTATCAATAATTAGACACCATGGCCTTATTGATCAACTAATCAATAACCACATTAATCATCAGCAGCCTGAAAACAATTCACTCTTTGCATGAAAAGGAGTCGGTACAATCAAATTACCATCCTGTGCCTCACCCCCTGCAGGTGGTACCTTTCTGAGAGCAGATCTCTAAACCTGCTGCCGCACACCCACAGAGGCTTTGCTCTTCTTTTGAACTTCTTAATTATGTTTGGCTTGTTGTTTCTCAATTTTCTGCTGTTGATTTGTCACTAACAATAACTTTTGACCCAAAAATGTGTTGGATAGAGAGAGAGAGAGTCTCCAAAGGTCCCAGTTTGTCCCCACATGTGCAGTTCAGAAGGATTGTGAGGCTGAGCTCTCACCTACATCCCCATCACCCCAAAGCTCAGCAGAGGTGAGCTGAGGCTGCCCCCCAAACCAGCTGCTTCACATAAATGTCTCTTTCTGAGATTTTTCCCCTTTAATCACTCAAAATTTTTCCTAGGCATTTCAAAGAATTATACATGCACATTATCCAAGTTACACAGGGCTTCTTCAATCCAGAGTGGAACACCTGATTAAGTTTGTGTTTGCTATTCTCGGTCATAAAAAATCATTTATAGCCAAGCCTCTCCATCAATCAGGTGAGACTATTAAGAAAACAACAAACTGCCCAATAAATTATCCTAATCTGCTGTAAAACTGATCTTAGTAATTAATTTAGTCAATTATATTTAACCAGTTGGCAAGTGGCCTAAATAATGTAATCGCATTGGGTTTTTCACGGAATAAAACCTGAGAGAGCTGTAAAAATCATTCAGAGTAACGTGGAACTGTAATTTTGTTTTGGGGTGTGACACAGAGCCATGGCTCAGGTGGGCACACAGCTTCAGGCACAGCCATAAATGTTTTTTGTGGTGGTAACTCGTGAGGGGAGATCAGTGTGAGGCTTCCACATCCCCTTCCATCTGTGTGGGATGGAGGTGGCTTTAGGGGGTCCCTGTCCATAGGTTGAAGAGATTCGTTTGCTCTGACAGTCCTGGGATGGTCCCAAAGCTTTGGCCCCTGGGGTCACTGCTGAGCCCTCACAGCTGAGGGAGAACAGATGCAAATCCACCATTTTCAACTCCAACAGGAGTTGGGCCTGCAGGCTTCAGCAAGTTTTGTTTGTGGAGACTCAAAACAGCAATTTCTGACCTGGTTCAGAGCAGGATTTGTGTATTTTGTGTATTTTGTGTGTTTTGTGCGTTCATTAATCCTCTGGATTCCAGAGAAATCAGCGGATTGTCGCGTCCTGGTGGGAAGGGCCTGTTTGCTTCCTTCCTCCACACAGGCCCTTGCTCGCGGTATCAGGGCCTGCTTCTACACTTGGAAATACCAGCAGCTACTCCAAAGAGATTTTAATGGAGACTTGATGGATAACTGAGGTGCAATTTAAGGAGTTAAATAAAGGCCCACAAGGTCCCTCCCAAGCCTCGTTTTCTCCAGGCTGAACCCCCCCAGCTTGAGACCCTTCCCCAGCTCCATTACCCTCTCCGGACACTCCTGTAACATCCCACATCTCCAGAAGGTTCCATGCCTCCATCCCACCCTTGGCAGGCTGGACCCTCAGCACATGCCGGGGCTCACGGAGGCACAAGAACGCTTTGACTCCAAGCCCAGGGTGACTCCTCCCTGCCAACAGCACCGTGCAATAAAGCCTGGCTTAAAAGCCCCATAAACCCAGCAATTGTAAGGCACGGAATGATCTGAGGCAGGGCTGGAGCAGAGGCCTCTTGTCTTTGATGTTTATTGCCACAGCGGAGCAAATCGGAACAATGCCGGGCTCCGTGAGCCCTTCTTAGCGCTCAGAATTTCACATTTGTTTCCAATTTTACCAGTTGCCATTGTGGGCTTTCCTTCTGCCATTGTCTAAGGGGTGGCCGTTGTAATTTCTCTTTTGTGCTCAGTAATTCAGAGCAGTCCAGGCCAGGCAGGAACATCTGCATGGAGGGCCCTGCCCTCCTGCACCAGGCCGTGTTGGAAGGTCACTCTCCTCATAAACTTCGTTATCGCTGTTGGTTTTATTCATTATATTTGACATATTAAGCTTCTGTATCTTGGCATAAAGGACACAATATTGCAGCATATTGGCAAGCTCATTTGCTTTTCACAGCCAGTGTTGTGTCCAAATAGCAGTCCCTGGGGAGCAACACGTGGATATAGACTGCAGGAAAATGAGCCTCAGCAGCAGGTGGCCTTTTGCAGCCTAATGAACACGGCAATCTGTTACCAGCACGGCGAGGCTTTTCACCAGACAATTAGGCAACTAAGCATGTAATTATTCAGGCCAACAAGAAGAGCCTCTTCTCTAATTTCATCTTTTCATTGCTGTTTACTCACCCACACTCCCCTCATTAATGAGAGATTTTCCAGTCTATGCTAATTGGTTTCAATAACATTCATTTCAGCTGAAAGGGAGCGATTCTGTTAATTGGGAATCGAAGGCGTCTTTTCATTTCGAGTGCGTCCTGCCATGGAAATCTGAACACTCTCAACAGGTTTGAGCTAATGAAATTAAGTTACACAGCCACTGGTGGTGTAATCGAAATAAAGTAATTTATTTTCACTGAAGCATGTGCTATAGGTCCTGAACAATTAATCCAGCTCATTGGGGAGAGCCATCGGAAGAGGTGATTTGGAACAAACAAGGCAGCAGCTCCAGAGCTGCCGCTGCAATTCTCAGGGTGGTTTCACTGCTGAGCTCTTCAGCACCACCCAAAATGGTTAATGGGAACGAGAAGCATTTATGGAAACACTAATTCTTTAAGAGCTTTTTGGGAAATAAGGAAGCAGAGCGCAGAGCTTGCCAGCCAGTTAAGTGTGAGGGTGGATTAAAGCACCATAAAATAAATAAATGGGTGGTTCCTGGCTCTGAAATTGGATCCCTCCACAGGGCACGTGGTGCTGAGAGGACTGGAGAGCTGTAATCTGATTTCTCCAGTGTTCAGGAGCCGGAAAGCAAGAGGAAACTGAAACCCAAGAGTCAAATATGTTTGGGGTTTTTCATTGACCACCAGTATGAGGAATAATTTTGAAGGAAAACTGAGATTCTCAATTATGGACGTAACTTCTGGTGTTCAGGCTGTAAGGAAAATTTCAGCTACCTTGTTCCAGCTTTAGGCTTGGAACTGGTTTACTTTTAAGGTCCCTTCCAACACAACCCAAAGTAGGATTCTATGATTCTGCCATAGGTAAACCTTAGGGAGCACCGAAGTGGAGGAGGCAGCTTGGAGGTGTCTGAGCATCCTGGCCATGCCCTGGCTTTCCTTGTGATGGAAACACATCAAAACAACCCAGAACAGTTTGGGTTGGAAAGGATCTTCAGGATCATCCAGCCTTCCTCTGGACCAGGTTGCTCAGGGGTTGTTTGTCCTGGAGTGGGTGATCCAACTGCTGCAGGCCACTGCAGTGGCCATTAATTAATTGAAAATAAATTTGCAGGCTGAGAGCTACAGTCTCCAAGCAATGGCAGGGCTAAAGGATGGCTTTCCATGTGGGAAAAATTGGAAAATTTTGAAAACTTCGAAAACTTCAGTGCTTCAGTATGGAGGAGACCAAAGCTGGAGCATGCCTTAATGCTCTCTGGAGCTCAACATGAGCCAAGGGCAGAGGGATAAGGAATTCTCTGCAAATCCAGATGTAATTATGTATTTTTCAACTAAAATACAGCATATATTTAAACTATCTTTTGGTCATCCAAAATACATATGCACAACTGAGTAAAAGTACCCCAAACCATACATTTCCTTGACTTCATCAACCTTAAAGGGAGACTTTCAGCTTTTCTCACCTTTTATTTCTTTTTTCCTGGCATTACAACAGCTTGATGAATTTAACACAAGTGAAAGGCCAGTGTGCAACTTTTGTTTTTATCCAACCTGATCATGGGAGGTGCTGTTCCAAACCTTTGTGGCTAACCCATCCTCTGTGCTGCTCCTCCAGCTGGAATATTTGCTTGGTGAGAGATGCCCTTTCCACCAGCAGGAAGAAGAGCCCCTGGTTTGTTGCAGTTGCCGCTGGTGTTTCATCTTGGGTTTATTTATAAGCATTTATGCCAGCGTGGGGGATGTAAATGCTAATGTTGGTTCTTTTAAAACCTGGCTTCCAAAATGCATAATAGGCAGAGCCTTATAAAATAATACTCTGCAGCCTGTTATGAATATTTCAAAGAATTATTTCTTTATTTCGCGCGGAGCTCATCGGGCTGACGTTTGATTCATCGCTGCACAGGCGTACCTGGGGTTGCTAAGGTTACCCAATTTCATTCACCCATGGATAGTTGAGATCTACATAATCCCATCAGATCTTCCACTGCATTTCCAAGTGCTGTTGATGAATGGGGCCTTGCTCAGATGATGTGTCCATTTACATGTGATATATCTCACGAGTCCTGTCTTCGGGAATATTGCAGCTGATGAAATTTCCCATTATGGGCACACAGAGAAAGCAGAGGTGCGTGGGTTTATTCTCAGCTTCAACAGGCCCCAGAATTAGGAGCCAAGGAGGGTGTTTTGTGCTTGAATCTTGCCTTTTCTGCCCAAATGGAGAGTACTGTGGCTGTAATACCAGACTGTGCTTTAGTCACAGTTCTCTGCAGTGGTACCATCTCCTGGTTGCCACCAGAAAGCTTCAGCTCCTCATTTCACTGAGCCAGAGCTCACCAGTGACACCCTCATCACCTCTGAATGGGAAATATCTCATGAAAAGTGAGCAGTTTTTCCAGCAGAAGTTGCAGACCCTGGGGCATGGCCCAGGTTGGGCATCATGGCTCTCAGTGGTGACAGGAATCAGGGGACAACTGGGACAGGGGGGGAAGATGCACCACAGACACCTCAAGTCCTGAGCAGTGCCCTCCCCTTCCCATTTCCTGAGGACATAAATTACACACAACAGATGAATTTCTGTGTTAGAAACCACAGCCAAGCCATAGGTGCCCTTTAATTTGAATTTACATGTCTCAACAGTAACTGCAGGCCTGGAGTGTTGGGAGACAAAGACTTTAATGCCACCAACCAGCCACGTCCAAATCCCTCTCCCTGTGCCCCTTTTCCTCAGAAACCCAGCCCAAACCACATCACACAGGCTGGGAAGCATAGGAGATGTGGTCTTGGTGGGAGTGGGGTGGGCTGGGAGGGGCTGGGGGCCCATGGAACACCCAGAAACCAAACTGAAGTGTGGGTGCAGCCAGAGGGGTTATCCCAGGGGAACATCCCTCACTGCCCCATTGCCCTGCCAGCCCTGCTTGGACACAGTGGGACTGACCCTGTTTGCATAAAAAGGATGAAAATCAAATGGATTTGGTGCAAGTGTGGCGAGGACAGACAGTCCCAGGTCCTTTATTCCCAGAGCAGACCTAGTCAGCAGCTGATCTCCAAAACCAGAGATGCTCATCCCAAATCTTCTCAGAGATATGTTTGTAAGTTGAAGGAGGAAACTGTTCTTGAGGCAGTCTGAGGCTGGAGCCTGTGCAGCCCTGCAAACCCACACTGTATTTCATCCTTTAAAAGCTATCACTTTACTTAGCAAGCTGCTTACTACAATTATACAATGTTTTTCTTGGCCCCCAGCTACATTAAACATCCATTTTACAGCGTTTGCTGTACTCCCCTGAAAGCCTGGCTCCCGAGGAGGGGGTTGTAAAGGGTGATACTGTAAAAAAATGACACGGGTTCCTCATTAACTTTATAGTTTTACTGCCTTGTTTGGGGGCACCTTCCCTTCCTCCCCTCCTGTGCCTTGTGCACAGCTACTTTACCCAAGCGGATTTGGCTGGGAACTTTTCCCAACAGCATCCTCTGCTCTTGGCTGCAAAGCCCCTCCTAAAGTGGATTAAAAGCCCCTCCTAAAGTGGATCCAAAACCCCTCCTTAAGTGGATCCAAAGCCACTCCTAAAGTGGATCCAAAGCC
>JBBMKD010000013.1:1255564-1277043 GCA_037834095.1 Argya squamiceps | reverse complement strand
TAAAAGCCCCTCCTAAAGTGGATCCAAAACCCCTCCTTAAGTGGATCCAAAGCCACTCCTAAAGTGGATCCAAAGCCCCTCCTGAAGTGGACTAAAAGCACTTCCTAAAGTGGATCCAAAGCCTCTCCTATCAAAGCCCCCAGGCTGAGTGCAGAATCACAGAATCTCAGAATCACAGAATCTTGGAATCACAGAGCCATGGAGTGGTTTTCGTGGGAAAGGACCTTAAAGCCCATCCAGTCTCAGCCCCTGCCGGGCAGGGACACCTTCCACTCGTCCAGGCCGCCCCAAGCCCCGTCCAAATCCTCTCCCAGGGTTTCTCCCCCGGCGGCTCCCCCGCTATCAGGAATAAGGCACCTCAGCAGCGGCGAGGGCAGAGCTCCCTCCAGAGCCGCCCGCCGCAGGATTTATGTTTCCCACACGTTCCCAGGCCAGCTGGACTTTTTTACACCCCTGCACATTATCGAGACAGGCAGAGCAGCCGATTAAATCATGTTTGAACGTGCATAAAACCTGTCCTCGTTCCTGCACAGCCTGGCCAGGCGCAGGCTCTGCCGGCTGCTAATTATAGCCGATAAAACCTGCCCGGCGCGGCGGAGCCCTCCCGGAGCAGACAACGTCTCGAGCTGTTGATTATTTAGCCCTATTATATATTGATAGCTTAGGATTTATTCCTGAGAGCCGAGCCCAATAGCTGGGGCTCGGCTGGCGCTGGGGAACGGGCTCTGGGGCCGTTAGCCCGGGGTAATCTATCAGAGGGAGGAGGAGGAGGAGAAGAGGAGGAGGAGGAGGAGGGTGCTCCAGCAATTAGGGAACAGCAATCCCGGCGATGGGCTATCGGCAGCATAATAGAGATAATGGCTTTTACTGGCCAGGCCGGCCACGGGGCTGCTGGGGAAGCAGTGACATGAGATAAATAGAGAAATGCTCATTAAAAGCTGCTGCGAGCGCGGGCGTGAGGCACCACGGTGTCTGGATGGAGCAGATCCTCCCGATAGGGGCGGATGTTGCAGGGAAACCTAGATGGGCTGCGAGTTTAAGGGCATACATTAAGCTGGTGTTTGTGACAGAATTAAGTTATTTCCAGCCCAACGTGTTTCTCATTACAGCCCCCCCCTCCCCACGATACTATTTTTACCGCCTGTGCTGTGAGATCGCCTTTATTTCCTCAAGTTTTCTGCCCCAAAATGCCGGATCCTCCCCCAAAACTCCCCTCAGCACCAGCGCTGGCTGCCAAGGTGGCCAAGGGCAGCTCAGAGGTGTGGAAAGCTTCACCTGCAAGGGAACATCTTCTCACTGGGGTCAAATGTCCATCAGCCACCAAAAGCACTGCTCGGTCAGCATCAGGCAGCGATCTCAGCTCTCTGGGACAGGGACAGGGACAGGATCCTGGCTGGAGCTGTGCCAGGGGAGGGTTAGTTTGGATATCAGGGAAAGGTTCTTCCCCAGAGGGTGCTGGCACTGCCCAGGCTTCCCAGGGAATGGGCACGGCCCCGAGGCTGCCAGAGCTCCAGGAGTTCCCAGGGATGCCCAGGGTGGGATTGTTGGGTGGTTTGTGCAGGGACAGGAGATGGACTGGATGATCCTGGTGGATCCCCTCCAGCTCAGGAGATTCTGTGATTCTATTTCATAAACGACCTACAGGAATGGTGACCACCCTCCATAGCCACTTTTCCATGTTTGTTACAGTCTGGCTAAACAGTTCTGACCCATTAAGGATTGGAAATAGGCTACAAATGCTGGACTCCATATAAATGCATGATCTGTTCACACAGGGAGGGCTGAGCCTGGAATGGGGAAGTGGAATTTGAGGGAAGCAGCTCTCCAGAATTACAATGTGCTTTACCTTCATTAGTGTTTAACCCTTAAACAAAGACCCTGGGTACAATAATTAGCAGGTGAATTATGAAGGTACCAGCTCCCACCCAGGAATAAATGAATACTTTTATTACAAACCCCTAAAGATGAGCAGGCAGCAAAGTGTACAGGTTAATCAAGTGTTCAATAATAAATAAATTAATATACTGGTAATAAATTACCTCGTTTTGTCATCACCCAATTTATGAACCACAAGGTATCAGAGGAAAAATTCCTGTTGGAGTTGTGCTGCCTGAATTAATGGGAGCTGGGCAGTGGGCAAGCATCACTCCCTGGCAAATACCACACACATCCCTCTGCTCTGAGAGGAGGCAGCGAAAGGGTCCAGCTTGAAGGCTTTTCTCCTTCTGAATATTTCAGTTTAGCTGAATATAAATAAATCAGGCCCTTCCAGACTCAGCAAGATCCTACCTCCTGTGATATTGCTCTGTCATCCTATTCCTGCCCAGCCTTCCTTCGGCATCAGCCCGGCTGCATCCTTTATTAGTTCTGTGCTCACAACCGGCCCGGGGAGATCAGGTTACCGGAACACCCAACGGCAACTGGGAGCTTTCCCACTCACCAGTTTGGCCTCCCAGTGCCCAGGGAAGGCTGGGAGGGAGTGGGCCCATCCCAGCAGTGACATCCCTGTTACCAGCATCATCTCTGCTCCCTCTTCCCCCACCCACAATGGGATCAGATCCAAAGGGAGCCCTGGCACAGGGGGTGAACATGGCCAGGGAGCAAGGGCTGTGTCTCTGGGGAAGGGATTTCACCACCTGGCATGTGCAAAATCCCACTCTGTCCAAGCAGGTGGGGAGGTTTGGGATTTTCTGTCGTCTCCTCTTTGACTTTGAGTCAGTGAGCTCAAGCCTTTCCTGAACATCCCTAAAGGGACAATGAGCTGGGATGAGATGGGAACGCTGGGGGCTGCTGGAATGTGCTGGGATCAGCTGCCACATCCTGGTACTTGCTGGGGTGTGCTGGGATGAGCTGAGGATTTACTGTGATGATCTGTGACATCCTGGCACATGCTGGGATCAGCTGGGAGGTACTGGGATCTGCTGGGACATCCAGGCACTTGCTGGGATGTGCTGGGATGTACTGGGATCTGCTGGGACATCCTGGCACTTGCTGGGATGTGCTGGGATGAGCTGGGATGAGCTGGGATCTGCTGGGACATCCAGGCACTTGCTGGGATCAGCTGGGATGAGCTGGTATCTGCTGGGACATCCAGGCACTTGCTGGGATGACTTGGGATGTTCACCATCATGCTCAGCTCCCTGATCCACACCAAAGCTGACTGTGAAGGGCACGGGCATGGCTCTGTCCCTGAATCCCCTTTTTCCAGCATCTCTTTATTCCCACAAGCACAAGCATCAGGGTGTGACTGCTACTCACACATTCCAGGCAAAGGAAGAGAAGCAGGAATCTGGCAGAGCACCTTCGTTTTGGGAACTCACCATCAATTACAGCACCTGAAACATCAGAATTTTACAGCAACAACTATTTTGAAATTGTTTCCAAAACCACCCCTGAAGGTTTTCCCTGAATTTCTCCAAAGATTCCTGGGATCAGACTGTGTTTCCCAGGCAGGCTGAGTTTTCCTGACGTGCTCTGCTCAGCAAAGGAGCGGATCCGATAGCGCTGGGCCGGGAGGATGTATTGATCCCAGCCCTGAGAGTGCCTTGGCTCCGGGTGGATGAGGCCGTGCAAAACGCAGATTGATTTTAGAAAGAGCTGCCAGGAAGAGCTGGGATAGCTCAGGGATGGCAGAGGCACCTGCTTCATTCCTCAAATGTTTGTCCACAGCCTTGGGCACGGCTGGAGGACACTGCTCTGGGGGGAGGGATGGAGATGGGAGACGCTGAGATGTTAATCTGAGATGTTAATCACAACTCCCTGGTTGTGACAGGACCAGGGAGGGGGAGATTCCACACACCCTGTGGGTCTTGGTGGGGTTGGAGCATTCTCCTCTCCCTCCTTGGAGTCTCCCACACCCCTCACTGCTGCAGACTCAGGATTTGGATTTGATCCTTGTGGGTCCAGTTCAGGATATTCTGTGATTCAGGGGTTCAGTGATTCAGGGATTTTGTGATTCTGTGATTCTGTGATTCTATGATTCAGGACCTCTGTGATTCTGTGATTTTGGGATTCAAGGATTCAGGGATTCAGGGATTCTGTAATTCTGTGATTCTATGATTCAGGGATTCTGTGATTCCGTGATTCAGGGATTCTGTGATTTTGGGATTCAGGGATTCTGTGATTCTGTGATTTTGGGATTCAAGGATTCTGTGATTCAGGGATTCTGTGATTCTGTGATTCTGTGATTCTGTGATTCTGTGATTCAGGGATTCAGAGATTGTGTGTCTGACCCCCTCAAGTCCCATTAAACCCCTCACAATTCCCCATTCCTGCTCTTCTCCAGGCCCTGATTTGCTTTCTCTTCCTTACATGGATACTGAACTCATCCCAGGGAGATGATGTGGAGCAAAGGGTGATACAAAACCCAGATTTTGGGAACTGAAGCAGCATCAACCATGTTCCTTCAGCCACACACTCATTACACCTAATTTGCATGTGCTAATTACCAGTGCACACAGAGAACGTGGTGAGCAGGACAGCCTCAAAGATCAGGTCTCCATCCAGTCCTCCCAGAATGCTGGGATTCTCCTCTGGCTAAGGAGACCAAAGAACCACGATGGGCATCAAAACCCAAGGGAAACAACAACAACAAAAAAACCATGGCAGTTGTTAAAATGTCTTGTGTTTCTTTCCTGCATGAGAGAAACTATTTAAACTGGCACAAAATAAATTTAAGGAGCATATTCTTGGAATTACATAGAAAAATACCCCATACGTTTTGGCAGCAGCTAAACATATCCTTAATGGAATTCATATGGGGCCTGGAGTGATCACAATGTTTGGAGAGGAGCCAGATAGTAAGTAATTTAAACATCACAGGAAATTAAATTTTAGAATTCAATTTTGCATAAAGTTTTCTGTAATGAAAATGTCACACATAAATTATGAAGTCTGATTATATTCTTTTTTGACTTTTTAATAAAATAATAGAGGCACTTGACAGTCAAGAACAAATGCATATTTTATGTGAGGAGCATTACGTTAAAGCAACGTCCTGTGGAAATAATGGAACAGATGTTAACACTGCTCTATCAGTTATCAGGTGCTCTGTTCAACAGCTTCAAACACAAGTATTTATTAAAAATGCTAACAGGATTGTCTCCCAGGGTTATCTAATTGTGGGCATAAAATGGAGGTCTTTAATGTAATTAATTATAGCTGTGGAATTACAGAGTTGGGCCATAATTTATTGGATATGTGGATGTGTCCACATATAAATTATATGCTGCTGTTAATACAAAATTAATTCGGAGCAGGGAGAGAAGGACTTTGGTGAAAACACAAACTTGGTCATAACAGAGCCATAAATCAGAACTAATCCAAATTGTCCCTTCGTTTCCATGGAGGGACTCAACGCTGGCACGTCTCAAACTTCACCCACCCTGGAGGTCATCAAACCCCTGAGCTGGGCTGAGACCCTGGGGGGACACAGGGACAGCTCTGAGACCCTGCTGCACTGCTGGTCCTGCAGGGTGGGGGTCATCATGGTGGGCATTGTGGTGGGAATCATGGTGGATGGACATCATGGTGGGCATTGTGGTGGGAATCATGGTGGATGGACATCATGGTGGGCATTGTGGTGGGCATTGTGGTAGGAATCATGGTGGGAATAATGGTGGGCATTGCTGTAGGAATCATGATGGGAATCATGGTGGGCATTGTGGTGGGCATTGCTGTGGTTATCATGGTGGGCATCATGGAAGGCATGGTGGTGGACATTGTTGTAGGAATCATGATGGGAATCATGGAGGATATTCGTGGTGGACTTTGCTGTGGTCATCATGGTGGATGGACATCATGGAGGGCATAGTGGTGGGCATTGTGGACATCATAGTGGGCGTTGAGGTGGGCATTGCTGTGGTTATCATGGTGGACATCATAGTGGGCATTGTGATGGGCAGTGCAGTGGGAATTGTGGTGGGAATCACAGTGGGCATCATGGAAGATATTTATGGTGGACATTGCTGTGGTCATCATGGTGGATGGACATCATGGAGGGCATTGTGGTGGGCATTGCAGTGGGAATTGTGGACATCATGGAGAATATTCGTGGTGGACTTTGGTCATCATGGTGGACATCATAGTGGGCACTGTGATGGGCAGTGCAGTGGGAATTATGGTGGGAACCACAGTGAGCATCATGGAAGATATTTTTGGTGGACATTGCTGTGGTCATCATGGTGGGCATAGTGGTGGGCATTGCAGTGGGAATCATGGTGGGCATTGTGGTGGGTGTTGCTGTGGTCATCATGGTGGATATCATAGTGGGCATTGTGATGGGCATTGCAGTGGGAATATGGTGGGCATCATGGAGGACATTCATGGTGGGCATTGCTGTGGTCATTGTGGTGGATGAACATCATGGAGGGCATTGTGGTGGGCATTGCAGTGGGAATCACAGTGGGAATCATGGTGAGCATCATGGTGGGCATTGTGGTGGACATTTCTGTGGTCATCGTGGTGGACATCATAGTGGGCATTGTGGTGGGAATCATGGTGAGCATCATGGAGGGCATTGTGGTGGACATTGCTGTGGTCATCATGGTGGACATCACAGTGGACATTGTATGGGCATGATGGTGGGAATTGTGGTGGGAGCTGCAGTGGGAATCACAGTGGGGATCATGGAAGGCATTGTGGTGGGCATTGCAGTGGTCATCCTGGTGGACATGGTGGTGGGCATTGCAGTGGGCACTGCAGCAGGCCACATGTCCAGCTGTAAAGCCCAGCCCTGCAGGAGCCACCAGAGGCAGCTTTAGATCAGCAAAGCCATATCGATTATCAACAAAGGCGGGTTTTGGCCAAGGACATTGCTCTGCAGCCTTTCTATAATAACTCCAGCTTGGCTTTGTGGGTTTTTCCATATCCTGACAAAGTCCTTGGTGCTTCTTTCTGCCCAGCAGCACCGGATGGATGTTCTGGCTGGGGCTGGCACCCGGGGCTGGGTGGGATCCTTGTCCTCCTCCTCACCTTGGGGTCAAAGGGATGCAGATTCTCCCAGCTGAGAATGTTGGGAGGTATCAGGATGTGACCCCAGTGCTGGCTGTATCCCAAAAATTATCTCTTCATGGAGCAGACAGAGGGATATCTTCACTCTTAGCATGGAGATGTCAAAAAGCTGCATCCCTCTGACAGGGGACATTAAAAAAAGCTGGGCACAGCAGCCACGAGGATGGAGATTCCAGAGGGAACGTGCCAAGTGTTTTCCTTGCCCTTCCCATACTGTTCCCTGTGCATCCCTGTCCTAGGAGATTATAAATGTGCCAAGAACAGGCTGAAGAAAGAAAAATAGATCAGTGGGTTTGCAGTTCGTATTCACAGCCAGTTCCCAGTCCCTCACTCCATACTGGTTGGGGATGAGATGTGGGATGGGGAGGAGGGTTGGGGACACCTGCAGCAGCAGTTGGGTGAACAGGGGCCGTGCAGGTGGCTGTCCCAGGAGTTCAGGCATGGGCTGGGTTTTGGGAGGCTGGTGGGTGACAGGAATACCCTGAGGAGAGACCTCTGCTCCTCTTGGAGTCATCCTGGAGATGCCTTGTCCCCTCTTTGGGTGTCCCTGAGCCACAGAGCAAACTAGCACTAAAGGCTGACAAACCCACACTCTCAGGGCTGGTGGCAGAGACATTTTGTCCCTGCAAGAGGAGCACAACCCCCTTCCTGCTCCCATAGCACAACCACACCAAGTTTTGGGACCAAGTTTTGGGATCAATGTCTGCTGTGGTGGCAGCTGGCACCATCCCCACATTGAATCCCCCTGCCAGTTTGAGGAGAAGCTGGTGGCACGTGTGGCATGTCCCTGGGACATGTCCCCACTGCCATCCCCACGAGGGGACCTGGATTCCTGCAAGGAGGATCCACAGCTCCTGCAGACCCACAGCTGCAACAGGCTGCAGCTCTTCCAAACAGCTCAGGAAAAATACAGTGGGATTTGTTTGCCTGGATTTAAATGGGTAAATTATTTGAATTTCTCCACCCCCAGGTGAATGATTTAGATGGCCTTGACCCCAGGCTGACTGCAGGGATTAATGTGGTATAATGATTGCTGAGGCTATCATTGCAGCAGGCATCATTAATTATCCTTATTGATTGGAGCTTTCAAAGATAAAGCATTATGCTGACTGGAAAATACCCTCTTCCTGCAAGGTCAAGGCTAAAATAGGGCAGCTAAATAATTGCATTAACAAACAAAGAAATAAAAATAACCTCTCGCAGAGTTGTGTAATTAAGATCCAATTACAGTGTTTGGCCCTGCTGGTGGAGCAGCCTTGCCTTGTATTGGATGTGGGATAGAGGATGGGGGATCTCATGGGATCCTGCCAGGTTCACCTGCAGCCCTGAGGGGCTGGGGATCCCTTGGAATGACTCCTGGGATGGGAAATTAAAAGGGTCAGATGAAGAAAATGATAAATGGCCTCAAATCCTATTACATCATTTTAGGGGAGCTGTCCTGGGGATGCTGCTGCCGAGTTCCTCACTCCCCCTTTCCTCTCCTGCAGCATTCCTGACCACACGGAGCACCTGGCTGCAGTTTGCTCCCAAGTTTGTCCTGCATCCCTGGGCACCCATTGCCCCAAAAAGCTGTGTCTGCCCCACCCCTGGAAGTGTCCAAGGCCAGGCTGGATGGGACTTGGAGCAACCTGGGATGGTGGAAGATGGGTCTGCCTATGGGAGGAGGTGGAATAAGATGGGCTTTAAGGTCCCTCCCAACCCAAACCATTGGGGTTGATTGATGATGATGATCATTTGATAATTCTGTTATCCCAGGCCACCACTCCAAAGGGGAAATCATCCAAATCCAACCTTTAAAACCACCTCGGGTAGGAGGAGAGCAAACCTTGGTCTCTGGTTCCGTGTGTGCTGGCTGAGAGTGAAGTTTCCCATCTCCTCCACGACAGCTGAAGCCCTACAAAGTCATAAAGTGATGTCAGAGTTATTAAAGCCCCCAAAGTGGCTTTGATTTGGTGCAGGTGACTCCTGGCCCTGCCACCCCTCTGCCAGCTGGGAATTACTGCTGCTCTTTGAGCAATATCTGCCTAAAGGTCTCAGTTTATTTTGTGTTTTGTCATGTGCTCCGCTGCCTGATAGGATGTGATGTGAGGTTGTGAAGTGTGTTTCCAACTGAAACATTTTTCTGACATCCATTTAATTAGAATTATTTTAATTCAAACATTTGTCATTAGGAGAGCAGACGATCTGGCACGCGCTCCAGCAGCCCTCCTGCTCCTCCTCATTAGGAATTCTTAAGCCAATAAAATAATTTATTTAAACACCAATATCAATTTCCATTTAAGGCATTGTACAACTCGGGTTTGAGCTGAGGGAGCTCAGTCTGTATCAGCAGGAAAGATCACCTCCCATCGTGGAAAATTGCCCAAACTTTGGGTTATTCATCCCTTACAATGGGTTTCACAAAAGCCACATTCCCGAGGATGGGAGCGTGGCCTTGAGCACTGCCAGGGGGAGGTTTCTCAGGAGCAGGACCTGCTCCTCAGGATGTTTCCCAACGGGGATGGGAACCTGGGCATAGGAAATGAGTGGTGTGTTGGTGCAGGGACCTGCCCATCCTCTGCCCTCTGCCACCCAGGCAAGGGATCCTGCTCCTGTCCCCAGCACAACATCAAATTCATTCCATGTGCCTTCCCCAGAGCCCTGCAGGAGCACACGGAGGATCTGCAGGGGTCTCAGGTCACACCCTGAAAGGATCAGAGCTCTGGTTCCTCCTGTTGCAGGTTCAACCTCAAGGATTAACAGATGAGACTGAACAGTTTTGATTTCCAGCTGTTTTTTTTTTGCTGAGACGATCCAGAAGTGCTGGAGGATGGACCTGTTGTGGTGATGATGGGAACAGCCAGGGCTGGATCCTGCTCCTGTGCTGCTGGGATTGGTGACTGGGGCTGGGAACAGCAGGAGCTGTGCTGGCCCTGGGCCAGCGCCCACGGCAGGGCAGCATCAGCACAGAGCCTGCCCTGACAGCTTCATTAGCCAGGGACAATCTTTGCAGAGTTAGAGATGTCACGTTGGGTAATTAATACATCCCCAAATATGCAGATTTTCCCGGGCTTCTCAGGCAGAATAACCCAGTGAGCAGCTCGGTGTGAGCTGGGTGTGGGGGGGAATCTCTGGAAGAATTGTGCTGTTCTTTAGAGTTATCACTCATTATAGGTTGCAAAAAGGGGGGGGGGGAACTGTGAAAAGGCAACTCCAGGAGCAAAAAGAGTTTGCATTATTGTTCACCCTGTGAAAAGCAAGGTGCAGGATGTAAAGCACCGGGGGAAAGCTGCCAACAATAGACCCCATAGCAACAACAACTTCTAAGGGGGAGCGGGTGGCTGCACATCCCACTGCCCATGCCTTGATGTCGGTGTTCCAGCCCCGGGAGCCAGGCGGCCCCGTGGGGACAAAGGCCCCCTGCTGCCCGCCAGACAAAGGCAGCTCCTTCCCCCAGCACAATGTCCCAGCAGGGCTGCCACACGGCCCAGCCCCATCCCTGCACCCCCACCCTGCACCCCAAAACAGCTGCACCCACACAGGGGGCACGCAGAGGGGTGGCTGGGCAGGAGCAGGGGCCTGCAGGGTGTTGGAATGCAAGGGGGTCCTGTCCCAGTTGTCATGGCCCATGGTGCTAATCAGGGTCCCATCCCTGCTGGAATGGCCCATGGTGACATTGGGATCCCATCCCTGCTGGAATGGCCCACAGTACCCATTGGGATCCTATCCCTGCTGGCACAGCCCATGGTGACATTGGGATCCCATCCCTGTTGTTACAGCCTGTGGTGACACTGGGATCTCATCCCTGTTGTCCCAGCCCATGGTGACACTGGGATCCCATCCCTGTTGTCCCAGCCCATGGTGACACTGGGATCCCATCCCTGTTGTCCCAGCCTGTGGTGACATTGGGATCCCATCCCTGCTGGAATGACCCATGGTGCCCATTGGGATCCCATCCCTGTTGTCCCAGCCCATGGTGACATTGGGATCCCATCCCTGCTGGCCCAGCCCATGATCATCACCCTGGGGACATCACCCACAGCATCCTGAGCAAAGGCACAGCCAATTCTTCACTCCCTCCCCACCTCCTCCCCTGCCCTCCCCTGTGGCAGCTATTTTTACCTTTTGGGGGCCTGCTGGAGCCTGTCCCCTCCCTTTGTCCCCGAGCACAAACCACGGGGTTCAAACCACATTTCCCTCATTGCATTAGCGAGAAGCAGAGTAATTTTGACTCAATTTTTACATGCAAAGGTCACCATTAAAAAGTCATCATTCAGCAGCTCCCAGGGCTGGGTCCTGCCTGTGCTGTCATTAGAACAGAACTTCAGGAGGTTCTGCCTGAAACGAGTGGGTATTTTTAGCTGACTTTATCTGAGAGGGAGCTGGGGGTGCATGGGGAGATAAGGGCATGGCTTAGATTTCTGTCTTTACGCTCCCTGTCACACTCAAAAAAATAAATCATAATTTTGATTTTCCACGTCCCTGAGGGAGAGATTGACAAGAGCATCCAGTGCTCATAATTGGATCATTCCTCTGGGAAAGTTGGCTCCTCCGCTGAAATCCTTACATGCTCTGAGGAAAATTGCTCTCAACGTTATTGAAAATATTTTAGGAGACTGAAGATTCTGGGGCCTTTCCAATTCGAGTGCTCGGGTCGGTCATGCCAAAGGGAGACAATAATGGGAACCAAATCTGGAGAGCATTGCATTTAATTGGAGCCCGATCCTGTGAGCTCAGAAGGCCCAGGACCCCCTGGGGGCTCTGAGCCCTCCTCTGGTCGGGACTTGCAGGAAGGAGCAGCTCGGACACATTCCAAAATAGATGCCTGAAATAAATTATTGAAAATATTCGGGTTTTTTTTTTTAAATAATGAAAAATTTGAGTGTTCTGACATGAGTTAGCACTGGAGAATGGGGTTGCAAGAGGCTGGTGCAAAATGTCTCCTGCACAATCTGCAGGATTTTACAGACAAATATTGGGACGTGTTTGCAGCCTCTGTTTGCCCGCTCAGGATGATGAGGTTCCTTGTAGAGATGCTTTGTGATCCTCAACCTCCATCTGAAGGAGGTTGAAGCCAGGTGGGGATTTGGCTCTTCACTGAGGGAACAAGTGACAGCACAGGAAACAACCTCAAGCTGCACTAGGGGAGGTTTAGGTTGGATATAAGGGAAATTTCTTCATGGAGAGGGTTGTTAAGGCCTGGAACAGGGCAGTGATGGAATCCCCACCCCTGGAGAGATTTTTCAGCCCTGTGGATGTGGCACTTGGGGACATGGGTTAGTGGTCTTGGCACTGCTGGGGGAATGGTTGGACTGGATCTTGAAGAGCTTTTCCAAAGTAATGGATTCTGGGATTCTGTTGGCTCCCAGCCTTGATGGGCACCATGGGGGGACATGCTGGGGACTCTCCTTCATTCCCTGTGGAAGGGATGGTGCCATGCACACTTTTACCCAGCTCACTTTTGGAGGAAGAGGCTAAAAGGGAAGGTTTTGATGAGACATAGCCTTCCCTGCCTTCCACATAAATTAATTGTGCAGTTTAATAAACTAACAGGTGGTTCCACTTCAGGGCGAGCAGATGTTACCCTGAATGAGGCGAGTCCCCCCTCGCCATCCCCTTGTCCCTCAGCTATTCCTTCCTTTCCATCTTCCCCTTTCTCCTCACCTCATCCTTTCCCCCTTCTTCCTCCTCTGATTTACAGGCAGCTCCAATATGCAATGTTTTGTCTGGGCTCTCTGAATATTGATGATGGGGCTGTGCTGATTTGAGCTGCGTCCATAACTTCCCGCGATTCCTGGGACCATCCCTTCTCCCAGGCTCCAGCACTGCTCTTCCATCCCCATTTATCCCACAGAGTTTTCAGGAGGCAGCCCCATTTGTTAAAGCTGCCTCTCGCCTGCACATTTGTCTTGGATTATCTCCTGAGGAGAAGACGATAAGTACTTACACAAACCTACGCCGAAATTAAACACACAAAACAAATGAGCCTGGCGTGTTCACATTCTTTCATTTCCAGGGATAATGCCCGGGAGGAAACACTTGTGTGACCGCAGATGGAGGATGGGTTGGGAGCCCCAGGAGGATTTGGGCTGCCCTCTTTAGAGAAAAGCTCTCCTCTGCTTCCCATATGGAGAGAAAAAATGATAGCACTGCTAATGGCTGGGGCATGGCTGGGCACAGAAGGGAAGGAGGAGGTAGCTGGGGATGGAGGGAAGACTGGAAAATAATAATGGGAAATGTTTTGATAAGAAGCGTTGTGGTCTTATACAAATATTCCAAAACTTCTGGAGCCCATTTATCCCTAGATTGAACCCAGATGACAGCAAGCTGTTTGCATGGGCTGGAATGTGCCTCCAACAGACACCCAGTTCTCCAGGCTGGGGACCCAGGGGGGAACGTGGGGGCTGCCCTGGGTGGCTCATTCCCCCCTCGCCTCCTGCAGAGGCCCAAACATCCCTGTCCAGCCACGGCTGGGCACTCCTGCTCCCCTGGGACCTGCTCAGAGTCACTCACATCCCTCCTGTGGTAAAAGGAGAGGCCTCAAATCAGGGCACAATCCTGGAAACCGTGAATGGCACTTGGAAAGCACCTTAAGTTTTCGAAATTGGAGAGGGCCCAGCCCACATCAAAAGCCCACAGCAGCCTGGCACATCCCTGTGCCTTGGAGAGCATTTAAACCAGAGCAACTGAGCATTTCCACCTTTCCCTTGGCCACCTTTGCTTTTTGCCTCCTCCTCATCTAGCAGGCACCACCGTTGAAATTTCCTTTATATCCCTCCTAAGCTGCTTCTGATGTGGAGGAACAAGTGGCAATAAAAAGTGTTTAATCACTAATTTCCTCCTGGAAGCTCTAAGTGTGATCCTGGTGTTTATTTTCCCTGGAGCAGCTGCAGGGCTGGGAGCATCCAGCAAGGGCTACAGCACCCTTCCCTGCTGGGGTTTGGTTCTTTACCTCTGCATGGGCAATGTCTGGAACTTGTAGTTTTGTCACAAAAGTCAGCAAGAAAATCCAGTGGCACTGGATAAGATCCATTCCTTTGTCAGAAGCCAGTACTGGCTTCTGCCCTCAGCCTCTGCAGAGCCTTTGGGAAGGATGAACTCCAAACATTGCAGCACTCCGGCCATTTCTTTGCTCCATGCAGGGAAAATTTCCAAGGAAAGGATTGTCCAGCCTGGCACAGCTGCCCAGGGCAGTGGTGGAGTCCCCATCCCTGGAGGGATCTAACGGCCTTGGGCATGTGGCACTTGGGGACACGGGTCAGTGGTGGCCTTGGCAGTGCTGGGGGAATGGTTGAACTTGATCTTAGATTTTTCCAACCTATACAATTCCGTGATTTTATGATTTTGTGGGCTGCTGTTGGCCCCAGAGTTGGCTGCTGCAGAGCAGCTCCTGGAGAGCATCGATAGTGATCAGCAACAGCAGGAACGAACTGGGGATGTGTAATTCCCATCCAGCAGGAATAATCTTCAAAGTCCTGCTGGGGTGCTTTTGGACGACAGCGCAGTTTCCCCTGCTGGGGAAAATGGGATGCGAAAGAATTAACTGAAGTTGGAATGTTATTGTTTGTGTCAGACTCTGTTAACCACGTTAAAACTATATATAATACTTCAATTTCCTATGTCAAAACTCTCTAATGGGCAATATTCCGAAATCAAAGTCTTATGGAGCGGTTAATCTTCCGCACGGACAACGCCAAGTTTAAATCCAGTCCAAATGCCACTTCTCAGTCACAGCTTTAAAGGATTATAAATGATTATAATGGTATTTGTCTACTTGCCTGATACATAAGTTCACGTCAATGTTATCTCCAAAATTGACATTCGGTTTCATCTCGGAGGTGAGAGAATAAACTGTTGACTACCAGCTTCAGAGAGGAAAATGGATTAGCTCTAATGTAATTAGGGCTCCATTCACAGATGATTATTTTCGGCGGGCGCACAAACGGCGCTGATAAGGAGTGAGCTCAGCAGGGGTGGCTGGGGGACTCGGGGCTGGATTTGCTCTTTATCCTGCACGGGGTGATGGGTGCCTGTGTGCAGCTCCTGCTTCAGACCTGCACAGTGTTTGTGCAGTGCTCAAAGGCAGTCAGGCCTCCAGCACTTCAATTTCCATGATTTCCATGCGGCTGTTGATGGGGATGAAGGTTTGCTGCCAGTCTGCCTCTGACAGGCCAGCTCTCGTGGGATAGAGTCTCTGTTTTGGTGCTTCCCTGTTGCCTGGGTCCTGTCCCAATGTGCCAACAGCAACATCAATGCCAATGTCAACACCAGCATCAGCATCAATTCCGATTGATCATCAATACCAATGCCAAAATTAACACCAAAACCAAAGCAAACAAAATCAACAACACCAAAGCCAACAAAATCAATACCAACACCAACACCAAAGCCAGAATCACCACCAGTGACAAAATCAACAACCAAAAACAAAGCAAACAAAATCAACACCAACACCAAAGACAGAAGCAACATCAATGCCAGAATCACCACCAAAACCAAAGATGGAATCAACACCAATGCCAAAATCAACACCAAAACCAAAGCCAACACCAACATCAACACCAACACCAAAGACAGAATCAACACCAATGCCAGAATCACCACCAAAACCAAAGACGGAATCAACACCAATGCCAAAATCAACACCAAAACCAAAGCCAACATGAACACCAAAGCCAGAATCAACACCCGTGACAAAATCAACACCAAAACCAAAGCAAACAAAATCAACACCAACACCAAAGCCAGAATCAACACCAATACCAAAATCAAAAACTAAAACCAAAGCCAACAAAATCAATACCAATGCCAACACCAATACCAGTGCCAACATCGATGCCATGGTCTGTGCCATCATCACCACCACATTGTCTCCTCCAGCTCGTGGTTTTTAACTCCTTCCAGCACTCCAAAGCCAAGAGACAACTAAAGCCACTGTGCCTTTTTAGTCTGTTATTTGTCTCTGTGACTCTTTAGCTCTTAAAAATACATGAAAGAATAAGGATTGTCCCCAAGGATAATGGAACAATGGGAAGCAGTGACGATTTAATGAAAATAAATAAATTAATCTGTATACACTGCTGCTAATACAAATGACTTGTGAACGGCATGAAAGATTTTACATTATTTTCAAAAAAAGCACAGAACTCTTTTCATTTTGCACTAAAAGACTCAATTTAATTTTAAGTCACATGATAAATGGTGGCAAATTGAACTTTATTATGAATTCATTAATGCAGTCTAATACCATTGTTATTTCTTGGCCTTTGTGCTTTGAAGACAGCCCCTTTCTGCCAGGACGTTATTTTTTTTAACGTGACCTGTGGTCTCCATGGCCTGTGGGTGCCAGCAGGGTTTGGTGCAGGCTTTGGGATCACTGATTGTGGAAGAACTTCTGCTGCTTTCCCATCCCCTGGCTGAGCAGGCAAGACCCTCATGTGGAGAATTATGGGGGAATTACAGAGTGGGGATTATTTTCTGAGGACAATGCAAACTCTGAGGCACAAATGTGACTGCAGCGACGCTCCGGTGCAGAGCCTTGGCCTCGGCAGCCTTGGCAGCAGGATAATGGCTCAGCCAGCCCAGCCTCCAAGCCAGGCTCCAGGGAGCCAGCCCAGAAAACACCAAGACGTCTCATTTTGGGCCCTGAATTGTTCTGTTCTAGCCTCAGCCTGGCCAAGTCTTCCTTATCCCCCCGCCTGCCACCCCTCAGCAAGGGGAGCTCAAGGACAGGACTGAGTTTGTCCCTCCCGTGCCCTCCCCGCTGCCCTGTGCTGTCACAATGTCCCCATCACGGAGCCACCAAAGGAGGTGACATCTGCACATCCAATATTCACCTGCTAGGAAGAATATTAAAACTCCCACTCCTTTGGGTGATTAATGGGAGCCGTCATACTGGCTTTTTTTACCAGAATAAAAAAAATGGACAGATAAAAATTATTAAAATCATGATGGGGATTAAATAGATCTGTGCAAAGAACAGAAATGCAATTTGTGGCTGAAAAATCTGTGTGTACACTCTGGGTGTTTCTGTGGGCAGAGCAGAGTCTGGGGTGCAGGAAAGGGACACCCAATCCTGAACACAGCTCCAACTCCAGCACTGGGCTGAGATTTCTTGCAGAGACTTCGGCAGTAAAATAACCACAGTTGCTTAGAAAAAAAACTTTCCCTCTTCTTGCTGGATACCCCCTAAATTTAGAAGAATTTCAGATGGACAAATTAAAAAGTACATTTGAGATAAAATACACAGTCAGACGCAGATTTGAGCTCCAGATCTAACTCCAAAACCACTTGCAGCTTGACATGGCACAATGATTTACTGTGCTCATGATTATATCCTGTAGGTAGCAGCTCTGCAAGTGGGAAATAACTCAGGCAGGGATGTGGAAAGGGAATAACTTTTCTTCTGAGTGCAGGACTTCAAGAGCAGCAGCACAAAGCTGAAGCCCCACAGTTTCCAGTACTTGAAGGGGGCTTATAAAAAAGAAGGGAAGCAATTTTTTTCAGGCAGGTAGTGATAGGATAAGGGGGAATGGCCTTAAAATAAAGGAAGAAAGATTTGGATTAGATGTTAGGGAGAAATCCCTTCCTGGGAGGGTGAGGAGGGGCTGGCACAGGTTCCCAGAGAAGCTGTGGCTGCTCCTGGATCCTTGGAAATGTCCAAGGCCAGGTTGGACAGGGCTTGGAGCAGCTTGGAACAGTGGAAGCTGCCCCTGCTCGTGGCAGGGGGTGAGGCTGGATGAGCTTTAATGTCCTTCCAACTCCAACCATTCTGGGGTTCAGTGATTCTGGGCAGTTCCAGAAGCAATTCCTCTGGAGGCTGCTCGGTGGGAGGGAGGTGCAGGTCCCTATTGCACCCCTCCAGCTCCTGGGGTGAAATCTCTGCTCAGTGACTGGGGGATATTAAACAATTAACCAGCAGCAGTGCAGGGTGATGGTGATGTGCATTTGGGATCCTGACCTCTCAGAGAGATTTCTCCCCACTGTGCACTGAAAATTAAATAACCACACATGAAATAAACTCTGCTACCCCCTTCCTCCATGCACCAGAAAATGTTCTGGGAAGGCCCTCCATAAAATAGCCTGTCCCACCTTCTCAGATTTAATTATAAAAATACTTGAAACACAATAGTCCTTCACATGCAGGGCTCATTTTCTAATTGAGTTTTGATATGGATACACACCCAGGAGACTCTGGGCTGATGCACACAACAGATGGAGGGACCAGGCCCTCTGTCCCCTCTCCCTGAAGCAAAGTCACAGCAGGAGGATGTGTCAGATGTCCGGGCTCCTCTCTCCAGCCCCTCCTGATGCAGAAATGAAGTTTGTTCAGGTCCAATGGACTGGCCCTGAAATGTCCCTGCAGTGGCCAAGGGGACTTGGGGCCAGTCCAAGTGGCCCCCAGACTGGGGGCTTCTGGGTGTTGGAAACTTTGATTTTGGAGTTTTAATATATAGTAATACATGTAAGTCAGGATAAAGGGCTTTAGGTGTTGTCTGAGTCCTTCTTCTTGTCCTCCTTTTTTTCTTGATTAGGCTTTAGTTAATAAAGTCCACATTGAAAACTTCAAGTATTTAATTACTAAGTTTAAAACAAAAAAAAAAATTTAAGCAGCATTTCATAATTAAACAAATTATCCCTAAAAAACACTCGATAAAAATAAAAATGTATGCCATTTTACCTCATTTCTCTAGCTTACTAAATGAAGTTCACAAGTCTATAAATACTGTAAATAAATAAAATATGATAAACAACCGAGTCCAAACTCAAAATCTACATCTCCTGGGTCTGAATTCTAACCCTAACAAAAAACCCCAAAAAACAGAAAACAAACCAAAAAAACCAGCCCCACATACAAAAAAACCCAACCCAAAATCCAAAAAAAACCCCCCAAAACTGTAAGACTGGGCACTGTAGCACCCATCCCTCCCTGGGAATGATGCCCTTAAGTCTCTGTGAACACTCTGCCACCCACATTTCCCCTCCTGGTGAGGTTCCACTGGCAAAATTAATTCAGAGAAGAGGTTCCAGCACTGAATTAGAATCTGAGCCAAGCCAAGTGAGGAGTCCCCAGCACGGGGCTGGTGGTGGGCAGCACATCAAGGGAGGGGGGATGACACCCCGGTGATGAATTACTCCCTCCTCTAACATTGCCCAGCTGGAGTGGCTGGAGCAAGCCTTAATTTACTATTTATAACCCTCTCCAGCTGTATTTTGCTAGGCAGAGCAGCTGGCTCGTTGGGGGAGTGTGAAGGAGAGGATGTTAACAGGTTGGCTGGCCGGGCTCTGGAGAGGTGGTGTAGGGAAGGGGTTCATGTGCAGGACAGCTCTGAAAAGGCTCCTCCAGCCAGGCCAGGGCTGCAAAACCCCCTGGGGCCAGCCTGGAGAGGGAGATCTGGACAGTTCCTGGTTAAAGATGATATTGATGGGATGATTATGGGGAGAAAAACAGCTCCCGAAGGCCGAGCTCAGGGCTGGTGGTGCCAGCTTGGTGCCCTCCATGGGAATGGGGAAAAAACCCTCATTTTTTCACCCTCACTGTCCTGGGTAGCTTCTCCTCATCCTGCTTCTGCTCTAACCCCATAGCACCCAGCCCCAGCAGGGACTCAGGGAACTGGGAGTTTCCCCACACCTCACCCACCCCACTGGGGGATAAAAACCCCACAGGGGAACAGCCAAACCCAGTAGAAATAGAGGCAAACCCCACCCACAGCCCTTCCCCGGGTCAGAACCAGCTGAAGGTGTGCAATTGCTGAGCTTTGTGCTGGGGTGACACATCCCCACACTCTGCATAGGCTTCTCCTGCCGCTGCTAATGCAAACATTTAATTTTGATGATTTATAGCACAGCTATAAAAAAAACTCTGGATTACACTTTGGAGTCAAGGTCTCAGCTCCAGAGCACATTTTTATAGAGTCAGCATCTCTGTTTTTAAAAGTTATACTTCAATATTAAATATGACTTTTTTTTTTTTTCCAGCAAGTCAATAAAATCCCTTTAGAGCAGATAATAAACTCATTTCTTCTGGGCTGGCTATTGTTTCAGGCCTGGGTCATATCCTGAAGCCTTTAAGGCTGTTCTTTGGCCTCTCTGATGTGGAATTTTGAGTTCAAACCCTCCCAGACCCCCAAACCAAGCCTTCCCTCAGAGACAGGCTCTGTTCCTCAGTGCAATGTGGTTTGCAGAAATCACCAAGATTTGGCACAATAAACTCTCCAAGCTCTGATCCCTCTCCCATGGCTGCTCCATGTCCCTGGGCTGCGGGAGATGCCCACGGTGGGGGTTTGATGGCACCAGTCCCTGCAGGAGACAATCCCATGTCTGGGAGTGGATGGAATCACTGTGCAAGTGCTGCACAATAAGACACAACTTCTGCCTTTAAGTGTTTTCTCTTTTTACAGCTCTCAGAATTACCCTCTAATCTTATTTATTTTCTAATACAAGTTTCTGCGGAAAAGGGTATCACGAGATAAATAGAAATTAACTGATTATGAGGATTGTCATTCTTTAAGTACATATTTATCAGGCCATTTGCTCATTCTCTTCTAATATCTTGACATAAGAGTGTCAAATTAAACACTCCCCAGATTAGGATAATACCCAGCACTTTTGTAGCTTTCCTATCTGATTTGCAAAGCTTTCTTCTCCACAAATGCACTTGAAGTTGGTGCTTTACAGGGCTTGATAGAATTCATTTCAGGATTATTAAGCCTTCTCTGAACCATTTAACAAAATCTCTGCAGCATCCTTCGTCTTGAATGCGGGGGGGAATAGATTCCAAAGAGCGCTTTAATTAATTTGTCTAATTAACGGAGGGAAATGGAAGCCGGTTCGTGGCTGCAAATTGGTTCATGTTCACGGCGGCAAAATGTCAGCGGAGTTCCCGGGGTGGCCCAGCCCCGGGGTTATCTGCGGGGGGAGGTTCAGTTTTACCCGAAATTCGGCCTCTGTGCCCACGTGAGACTCTAATGACTTCAGCCACGTTGCCTTTGTGCAGCCGTTCACCCGCAGCCCGGCCTTATCTTGTCACCCCCCGGTGTCATTAGCGGTGTTGGGATGCATTAGTGACCGAAGGCAGGTTGGGCGGGCAGCGATTAGAGCGGCGGGGCCTGAGTGATGTTTGAAATATCGGAGTCGTGTTCAGCTCGTTTCTATCCAAACAGGAGGGTGAGGCGTCGCTGCTGCTGCTGCGGAGGGGGAAGCGCTGCCCGCTGTTATCGGGCCGGGATCGCTTTCCCAATTAACCCGGCGTTAACGAGGCTGCGGTGCCGCGGTGTGCGCTGAGCCGGGACACGCGGGGCCGCGGCGCTTTGTTTGAGCAAGGGATGTGCGAGGGAAGCAGCTCCCCATCCCCTCCCGGCTCCCTGAGAGATGCTGCTGCTGCCAGGGTGTGTCTGCACACAGCAGCACCCCTGTGAAAAACGAGGATCACTTTCTATGTAAATTTTAAGAAATAGGTTTAATAGAAAACAAGACAATTAGGAGATAGA
>JBBMKD010000013.1:1242241-1255464 GCA_037834095.1 Argya squamiceps | reverse complement strand
ATGTTATTCCGACCAAACAGACAGTTTAAGCACACTATATCAACTACTACCACTATGCCTAATTTTCTTTACTAATAACAGAAATAAAAACTTATATCTTTACTGCAACGTTATTAATCGTACAGCACACACCTTGCAAAAAGCCAACTTAGTACTATATATTTATAACAACCCCCAAATGCGCCCTGAGCCTTGCTGGGTGCAGCACTGATCCCAGAATGGAGGGGTGGGAGGCCTTAGAGCCCATCCAGTGTCACCCCTGCCATGGCAGGGACACCTTCCACTGCCCCAGGCTGCTCCAACCTGGCTTTGGGCACTGCCAGGGGTCCAGGGCCAGCCACAGCTTCTCTGGGCATCCTGTGTCAGGGTCTGCCCACCCTCCCAGAGAAGGATTTCCTCCCAAAATCCCATCCATCTCTGCCCTCCATCAGTGGGAAGCTGTTCACAGAATGGATGAATGAATTCACAGAATGAATGACCAGGTTGGAAGAGACCTTCAAGATCATCGAGTCCAACCCAGTCCTGACACCTCAACTAAACCATGGCACCGAGTGCCACATCCAGTCTGTCTTTACACACATCCAAGGATGGTGACTCCACCACCTCCCTGGGCAGATCATTCCAGTACTTTATTATTCTTTCTGTAAAATACTTTTCCCTAATATCCAACCTGTATTTCCCTTGGTGCAGCTTGAGATTGTGTCCTCTTGTTCTGTCAGTGCTGCCTGGAGAAAGAGACCAACCCCACCTGAGCACAGCCACCTTTCAGGGAGTTACAGAGACTGACAAGGTCACCTCTGAGTCTCCCTTTCTCCAGGCTAAATAACCCCTTCTCCCTCAGTTGTTCCTCACAGGGTTTGTGTTCAAAGCCCCTCACCAGCCTCGGTGCCTCCTCTGGACATGCTCAATGTCTCAATGTCCTTCCTAAACTGAGATAACCAGAACTGGACACAGCACTCAATGTCCTTCCTAAACTGAGGGGACAGAGCTGGACACAGCACTCAATGTGCTTCCTAAACTGAGGGGACAAAACTGGACACAGCACTTAATGTCCTTCCTAAACTGAGACACCCAGAACTGGACACAGCACTCAATGTCCTTCCTAAACTGAGGGGCCAGAGCTGGACACAGCACTCAATGTCCTTCCTAAACTGAGACACCCAGAGCTGGACACAGCACTCAATGTCCTTCCTAAACTGAGGGCCCAGAACTGGACACAGCACTCAATGTCCTTCCTAAACTGAGGGCCCAGAACTGGACACAGCACTCAGTGTCCTTCCTAAACTGAGGGGACAAAACTGGACACAGCACTCAATGTCCATCCTCCAGTTCATGGAAGGGATTCTGTCCCATGGCTGCCTATGTACAGAGCATTTTCCTGCCCCAAACTCCCAGTGAAAGCCCTGAAGCAGGAATTGTGTGCTCCTTCATGGCTCCCACGGCAAATTAAATCAAATACTTGGACAATTAGTACAATCCTCATGTCAAGGGAACAGCCTCCAGACACAGCAAACACACTGGATGTTTGATAGATCTGAAAAATCTTTATAGTCAAGATATTTTACACTGAGCCACATTGATTTCCCGTCCATTTTTTTTATATCAGTGTGGGCAACACCAGTCCAGCAAGGAATACAATAAATACGAGCAGTGATTTATCCAAATGGCACTCAGCAGGCACTTTGCAGCTACTCAGTCCATAGCCTCAGCATAAATAAATCAACATCAAAACAAAAGCCAGCACGTAAATCCCATGTACAACCTGCACCCTTCTTGGGATGAAAAATCCAAGGGGAAAACAGAACTGTTCCTGCTGGAGAAGCTGCACATCTGGCTCCCCTTGCTCAGTTAAGATTTTGCTTTTCTCCTTTCATTAAATTTTGCAGAGATATGACAGCATTTCACCTGCCTGTCCTAACAGCAAAGGGCCCCATTAGCCCACGAATTACCTGGGCCCTGTCTCCTGGAAAAGAACAGGCAGGAACAGCTCCAGAGAGGCACAAAAATATTCTGTGCTTGGAGTCTGGGGGATGGAAATGGGCAGAGGGAGATGGGAAGGAGGAATGGGAAGGCTGGAAATTAAAAATACTGATAGTAAGGGGAAGAGCAAGGAGAAGGAGAAGAAGGAGAAGAAGAAGAAGAAGAAGGAGAAGGAGAAGAAGGAGAAGAAGAAGAAGAAGAAGAAGAAGAAGAAGAAGAAGAAGAAGAGGAAGGGGGAAAAGATGAACAAATTATATATATGCTATATAATATATAGAATCACAGGATCATTAATATTAGGAAAGGCCTTTAAGAGCCACATCCATACAGATACAGTTAATTAATGCCATGGTGGTGTATTTCAGCTGAGTTTAAAGTGTTCACATTCAGTGGTTCATTTACCCTCTAATATTTAAGATGTTGCAGATGCCCCCTTGCAGCAGATGTTGGTGCTCCCACAGTTTCCTGCAGCTGTGCATGGAAATTACTTTTTCCAATTGATTTTCTAGTTAATTTAAAATAACAGGACTAACAGCCTGTGTGCTAAATTCGGTATGAAAGTGCATACTTTAAAATGGACTTAAAGCAATTTGAACTGGAGATATTTCTTCAGTCTGCCTGTAGGAAAAAAAAAAACCAACCAAAATAAAATCAATCCTAATTTAATTTGGAGGCCACAAACCAACTTCCCTGTTCACTGCTTGCTGTGAGGAACACGAAAGGCTGGGTTGACAAACAGGGTTTGGGGCAGGGAGCCTGAGAAACCCATTGCATTATCAAGCAATTTTAATTTTTGCTCCTATAAAAGCCTGATAGCTCCAATGCTCCCACAGATCCAAGGGGATCACCAAAGCCAGTTGCTATTTCAGGGCTCTGGATATGAAGAGCAATCCTAGAAACCCTGGAGACTCCCTAAAAGCCCTGTGGAAGTGCAAAGGATTATTAGTATCAGATCAATGCTCGTATATCTGCTCCCGGCCGTGTTTATTGTGCAGTGGCTGTGGTGTGGCTGCTGGGAATCAGGATCACTGGGTCAATCCTGCCCGCCCAGCGCTGCCTTCCCATGAGAAATTTGGGATCCTCGGGCTCAGCAGCACCTCAGGGGGGTCTGTGCCAGGGTTTGCACCCCAAGCCATGTGCCATGAGCCAGGAGCAAGGGCTCAGGCAAACCCTCTTTGAGTGCTGGCCAGGAAAGGAGCAGGATTGAGGAATGATTTTCTCTCCCTCTTCAAGAAAAACATTTTCTTTCCCAGTTCTCCTGAAAATGGGAAGTTTCTCCCCACCATGTGCTGTCCCCACACCTGCAAGGAGGGAAGTTAATCCTCTTTGCACCCTGCAGCAGGGACACACAGTGGGATTGCTGGGTGCTGGGGCAGACTCCTGATCCCGGGTTTATTCCCTTGCCAAAAGAAACCCAAACAGGGATGGGGCGTGAAAACCTCAGTCCAAGAGGCAGAACTCTGCACCTCATTATCTCCACCCTCACAGACGTTGTGTTCCAGTTTGTGGAGCATGAACTGGGACAAGATTTCTCCCTTTCTCTGGGACCAGCGGCGCCGCTTTTCCCGGTAATGAGGATCCATCAAACCCCTGTTTGAAATGAACTCACAATATGAGTGTGAAAGCCACCAGGCTGGAGGGGAGGGAAATAAAAAAAAGAGAATAAAAATCACATTAGTGCTGGAAACTCAACTTTCTGCTTTCCTTCCTCTGGCAGAATTTAATAAAGCCTTGTCCGGGCCTAGCGCCGCTGAAAGCCTCACAAGCCCTGAGCAGCAACCTCAGGGCAGCCACATCAAGGCTTTATTAAAGCCAGGCCTAGGGAGAAACTCCTGCAAAGCTGAGTCACCAAACAAACCCCCTCCTGAGCTGAGGGGCTTTTTTAGCAGGGCACATCCCATGATGTGAAATTCTGAGGGAAAAAGGAGGGAATGGCTCAGGCTGGAGGTGGCAGCAGCCACGCCTGGGGTTGGGTGAGGCAGTTCTGCTCTCGTGGTGGTTTCAGGGTGGGGCTGGCAAAAGTGACCAAAAATCAGAGACCACTCTGACAGGGTGGGTGTTGATGATGCCAAAATTCAGGTTTAAAACAAGCAACCCCCTTTTCCTTGATCTTTCATTTTGTTTTGTTTTGTTTTGTTTTGTCTTTTTAAATTTAACTAATAGAGATTCTGAGGGTTTAATAGGAAGAGCATTCTCCTGCAACCACAGCAGCCCTGACCTGATGTGCTGGGCTGAGAGGCTGTTGGGGTTTGAGACTAGATTTGGGTTTGGGTTAAAGTTCAAGTTTGGTTTGGAGTTTGGGTTTGTGGAGGAGCTTGGTTGGTTTGGGTTTGGGTTTGGTTGGAGGTTGGCTTACGGTTGGGTTTTAGTTTGGGTTGGGCTCAGATTCAGATTTAGGTGTGAGGTGTGAGATTGAGTTGGGCTCAGGTTTGTGTTTGGGTTGGGCTCAGCTTTGGGTTTGGTTTAGGCTTGGTTTTGGGTTGGGATTTGGGTTTTGGTTGGGTTCACGTCAGGGTTGGGTTGCATTCAGGTTCAGGTTTGGTTTGATTTGATTTTGGTTTTGGTTTGGTTTGGTTTGGTTTTGGTTTTTGCCTTGGCTTTGAGTTCATGTTAATGTTTTGGTTTGAGACCATGTTGGGATCCCAGTCAAAGTGTGAGTTTGAGTTTGGGACAGGAGTCCAGGTCCCTTTCCAGAGCTGTCCCCAAGCTCCAGAGGATCTGGGGACAGAGTGGGACAAGGACCAGGGCCAAGGATCCCAGTCCTGCTGGGATGGAAGGGGTTTGCAATCAGAGCAGGACTTTCCCAGGGCACTTCTGAGGCAGAGCCTGTCAGAAGATGAGTTTTCTAAATGACTTTCCTAACTTCTCTTTTGGCTCCTGATGGTAATTGGTTCATTTCCAGGTACTTGCAAGAATGTAAATATGGAATGAATCAACTTTTTCCACATTTTCTTCAGCAGCTCTTTTATGAAGAACAGATTTTCCACAGAGGAAATTAAAAAGTACATAAAACTGAGAAATCATGGTGTTGTTGAGAACAGCATCAGCTTTCAATGTCACTTTGTAACTGGCAGCACATACTGTATTCCAATGGCATTAATAGAAACGACAAAGTTTGTTTCAATTAGCTTCATTTTTCTTTCAGAAAAGGAATTATCATAAATCCCTGAAATAACATTTGTCCAAAAAGAGATGTGTAACATTACTTTAGAAGTCCTTTATGTCTGTTTTTAAATTACACATCCTTGTAAAAATGGTTATACATTGACTTAATAAATGCACTTGATTTGTGTATATTGCTGAAATTAAAAAAAGCCACAACACAGCTCTGATTTCCTCTACAAGGCTGTCAAACAGCTCTTCTGTGGTGAGTTCTGAGAGAAGGCTCTTGGCAACTTGATCTGTGCATGGGCACATTAGTGAGGAGAAGATGGGGCTGCATTAGGATTTTGACAGATTCTTTTGGAACAACTTCTAAAATATTCTTCCTTCGTGACCCATCTGTCCTGGTGGGAGGCCCTGGACCTTGTGGAGGGTGATGGGTGTGGACAGCTCAGAGGGTGGGATGGACCAATCCAACCCCACACCTGGATCCTGGAGGATCCTCCTGCATCAGCTTTGCAGCTGAAGCGTCATTTATCCCACACAGGTCCCCAGAGTGTGGGCCAGAGTGTGCCCAGGCACTGCAGCACTGAAAATAATCTTCCTTTAAGAGTCTAAACAAACTTTTCCTTTGGACTCCACGCCTGGGAGAAGCTTACAGCATAGTCAGGCAGTTAAAGGGGTTTTATATCTGATTATCTCTGTTGTGGTGATGATTTGCTGACATCTTTAATGGGAAATTCCCCCAGAAGTGGTGTCCATGTAAAATATGGCACTTCATGGTCTTGTTTCACACCAAACAAATACAGGAGCTAATTTTAGGGGTGTATGAGGCAAACCCCAAATCTCTGTGGTGTGGGAAGGAGGTTGGATGGTTGGGGAAAAGGTTGGGGAGAAGGTTGGGTGGTTGTGGGGAAGGTTGGGTGGTTGGAAAGGAGGTTGGATGGTTGGGGAGAAGGTTGGATGAGGTGGGAGAAGGTTGGATTCTTGGGATGGGGGTTGGATGAGGTGGAAAGGAGGTTGGGGAGAAGGTTGGGTGGTTGAGGAGAAGGTTGGGTGGTTGGGGAGAAGGTTGGGTGGTTGGAAAGGAGGTTGGATGGTTGGGGAGAAGGTTGGATGGTTGGGGAGAAGGTTGGATGAGGTGGGAGAAGGTTGGTTTCTTGGGATGGAGGTTGGATGAGGTGGGAAGGAGGTTGGGGAGAAGGTTGGGTGGTTGGGAAGGAGGTTGGATGTTTGGGAAGGAGGTTGGATGTTTGGGAAGGAGGTTGGATGGTTGGGAAGGAGGTTGGATGGTTGGGGAGAAGGTTGGGTGGTTGGGGAGAAGGTTGGATGGTTGGGGAGAAGGTTGGGTGGTTAGGGAGGATCCCAGATGTTTGGGAAGGAGGTTGGATGGTTGGGAAGGATGTTTGGGGAGAAGGTTGGATGGTGTGATCACCATGTGGCTCCATCCTTGCTCTGGGGAAGATGCACAATGGGCTGGGGGGAGCCTGCTCCTAATTAAAACATCCCAAAGGTCTCTCCATGCAGCTGACAACAGATATAATTTATCTTGTCAGCTCTCCCCACATCAGAAGTGCACTCTTGGAGCAATAGTAATAATTATATTAATAAAAATCATCCCTGCCTACAATGTGGAGCAAGTTGTGGCTGCTCCCCTGCCTGAGCCTGCCCGGGTGGTGCAGCAGCTCCAGGCTCTGCTCCCTTTGCTATTTCTGCTCCAGGAAAAATGGATTTTCCCAGACATTTTGTGACTTTTCTCAGGAGACCATCCCATATTCCCCGGGCTCACACTCACCACCCCAAACGGCCCTGCCCTGCACTGAGCTGTTCTGGGGAAAAGAGCAATAATTGTCCATTTGCTGGGAATTACACAGGATGAAGACAATTATAGGATGAGGACAATTAGGGCATGAAGCAGATCTGATCCTGTTTCCACTCCCCAAATCCCATTTCCTAGTTTCCTTTTGCGGTGCTCAGGGTCCGTCTCGTGTGTGAAGTGCTGCTCACGGTGTGTCCCCGTGTGGGAGCGGGATGAAAACCTCACCCAGGGCTCTCCAAACCCAACCCCTCGCTTTGGGTTTCTCTTTTTACAACAAACTCCTCCCTTCCTCAGCGCCTCTAGAAAGTTTTATTATTTAAATCATGGCTGAACTTTTGGATTTCACTTCCAGGGGAGCAGGAGGACGAACCCCACGGGCGCTTGGGCTGCGTTCCACAAGGGATTTTCCACAATCTCCCCACAACCCGGGAACTGCCGCGGCAGCTCCAGCCCGGTCCCCCTTCCCCTGCCTCCATCGCCTCCTCTCGCAATTATCATGCAAACCAGCACCTCGCAGCTCGTTAATGCCTTTCAAACCTGAACTTCCTTGAAGTTCTGAGGGGGTTTGGACACGCTGCTCCCCGTTTTGGCAGCGTTTTTTTCCCCGCGCCACCAACGCGCAGGACGCGCTGGAAAAGGCGCCGGCAGCAGCAGCCGGGAGTGTTTACACGGCTGTTGTGGCCAAAACGCCACCGCGCTAATTTATTCCTGTCCCTTAAATTCTGTTAGCAGTTGTAAGACAGTCGGATCCCACCCATGGGAGCGTGTGCCCTCGTGAAACACAATTACAATGAGAATATCTCATTATCTCATTGGCTTTAGCTTACTCTTCTGTTACCATGGTTTCAAATACACAGAGGAGCCCGAAACGAAGCGCGCCGCTAACAAAGAACATCTCCTTGTACAATGACATCAGATCGTGTCAGACAGAGCAGACTTAATTAAATACCCCCCGACGCAGGGCAGGTACCGGAGTTGGGGACACTTTTAAACCCGGCACCTCGCCGGTGCTGCGGGAGCTCGGCCGGGTGGTTCCCGTCGGAGCGGCAAACACGGGGAGTCCTGGCAGTAAAATTGTTTATAAAATGAAAATTACCCCTCCCTGAGCCCCTCTCCCACCTCTCCCCCGCCAGAACACGGCGCTGTCCCGGTGCGGGGGACGCCGAGACTTCGGGGTGATGCTCCGGGAAGGACGCGGTGTCCCCAACCCGCTCGCAGGAACATTTTTCCCGCAGATTTTTCCATCTCTGACCCCCCTGGGGAAGGGCAGAGCCGGGCAGTGCCCGGAGCCCCCCGGTCCCACCGCCCTGGTGGCTCAGCCGCGGCTTTTTCCAGCGGCGGCATTAAAAATTCCACAAATCATTTATTTACCCTGGAGTATATCCGGTGACATAATGTGACAATAATGACATCCCTAGTGGTGTTAATTGATTTTGTCCTGGTAGAGGAGGTAATTTGGCGTCCACGGCAGCTTCTAGATCGCGGACCTACTGATTGTCTGCCGAGGAAATATTACGGTTAATGAAGAGAAAACACGCTTTCCTCTTTAAAAGACAATATGCTAATTAGGACAGACAATGGAGAGTCAGGGGTCATTTATTATTTTTAAACAGAGAGTTAATGCCACACGACCGGCATGGAAGTGCAAAACGACTGTAAATTAATAAGTGCAATTCCTGGCTCATAAAATCCATCGTCGCCGTTAAATAAAAAGAAAGGCATTCATGAAATATTCCCGACCATCGGAATACTTGAAGGTGTGAATAATTAACAGCCACAAGTTAACATCCACCAGCTTGTAAAAGGTCTGATTAAAGGCAATGTTCATCAGCCACCAAACTATCACAGCTCGTCGGGTCAACATCTCCTAATTAATGATTTCTTATTAGAGAGATAAAACGTGTTTTCTGAGGAGAATTATTTTTTAAAAAGGAACGAGTGTTTTCGGTGTAATGTGTGGAATAATTAAAGCTCGTTTAATGGGGCTGAGCCTGGCTGGGTTCCTCGGGGGGTGTTGCTGTGGGCTCTGGTGGCTCTGGTGACACCAGGGGCTCTTGGAGAGGTGCCTGGGCTTCACCTGGAGCCTCCAGCTCAGAGCTAAACCCAGCTCCAAAATCCACATTTTAGATATTCAGCTCAGAGCTGAATCGTGCTAAAACCCAACCCAAAAATCCACATTTTGGATATTCAGTTCAGAACTGAACCGTGCTAAAACCCAACCCCAAAATCCACATTTTGGATATTCAGCTCAGAGCTGAACGGTGCCAAAAGCAAACTCCAAAATCCACATTTTGGATATTCAGTTCAGAGCTGAACTGTGCTAAGACCCAGCTCCAAAATCCACATTTTGGATGTTCAGCTCAGAGCTGAACTGTGCTAAGACCCAGCTCCAAAATCCACATTTTGGATATTCAGCTCAGAGCTGAACCGTGCTAAAACCCAGCCCCAAAATCCACATTTTGGATATTCATCTCAGAGCTGAACCGTGCTAAGACCCAGCTCCAAAATCCATGATTTCAATCTTCCTGGAAAATACAACAGCACCTAAACCAGCACCCAGGTCTGGCTGTTGGTGCACCAAGCTCTCATTCTTGCTCTGTTTTAACCTCCCCAACTGAATTTGTGCATTTATTTATCTCCAGAAACAGGGACTCTTTGCATTCACCTGTTGCAAAATTCTCAGTGGCAGAAAGAACTGGAGTTGACCCAAACTCAGCATCACCACTGAGGGGCTGATTTCTTGACTTCTATACCTTTTGCTGCTACATTAATATAAATAATATTATTTTCAAGACTAATTTGGTCGATGGCTCTGAGAATGGGTTTGGAGTTTGGGATTTGTGTTTAGGATAGTAGTTATAACACTATAACCCCCTTTTTTAAATGAAAACAATATCCCTGGAAGGGTGAAGGCATCCATAAATTAGGATTGTTTGTCACTGGGATGCTACAAGCCATGTCAAGCTGAACAGAGAAGTTGAGGAAATGCCATTTTAGTGCACTGAAAATCATCACAGAGTGAGTAAATACCTCACAGGATGAGCACATCCTGCTGAACCCCTCTGAGGGATTTTAGGGTGATTGTATTCCCATAAATACCCAACTTGGAAGGTATTTATGGGAATATTGGCTCCAGGTCATCCCAGTGAGCCACATCCACGGGGTTGGGCCAGCACCAGGATTGGGATGAGCACGGCCACAGCAGCCTGAGAAAAAACCAAAAAGGGAAAACAAGGAGAATTCCAGTGTCCCCTCAAAGCCTCTGGGGTCACCCTTGGGCCCCACTGCTCCAGGACCAGAGGAAAATGAGTTGTGGAAAATGGGAATTCGTGTCTGAGCCCCCCTGGGGAGGGAGGTGCAGCTTTATCCCCACATAAACAACACCAAAGAGCTCTGGTGACAGCGTGGCCCCGGAGCTTTGGGGGTTTGGGCTTTAATTTACCTTTTAAACACCGAATTCTGAGCGGGGACCTGCATTGAAAGCATTGCCTGGCGCTCATTTGCATTTAAAGAAGAGAAGTTCAAGCTCTCAAACCTCCAAATTGTGCACGAAGCAGGGGCTGATGAACCAATATTTACTCTGGATTCATTTTGGGGCCTAAATGGCATTTTAGGAGCTATTTTAATGAGGGAGCACCGCGCACGTCCCCGCGCTGTTTTGGACTCGCTCTAATGATCTGGAGGCGTGGTTACGCTTTAATGATCCTCTTTAATAATTTATCAATAGAGTTTGTAAGTGCTAATTTGCACTTTCAGGTGCACGTTCTCCTTTTGAAGCCGCCACACAACCCCCTATTAATGTTAATGGGAGTTGTGCTCACATTAAAAGGAGATTATACCCCTAAGGTGTTTAACATCTGACTCAGGCAGGTCTGAAATCGCACTGCTGAATGTCACTGCTTTGGTCGGGCTGTCACCACAGCGGCTTCAAACAAGGAGAAAAACTGGGCACTGCTAAGTCAGTGCACCGGCCTTGACTTCTTAGGCTCGGGTTTAAATCCAAGTGCGCGGCGAGGTCGGTGATGGAGCAGCTCCAAAGGGTGGTGGTGTCACCCAGCGCTGTCCCCAGAGCCACCAGAGGTGTGTGCAGGGGTTAATTCATGCCCAGGAAAGAGTGGAAGGGCCAATAGTCTGGAAAAGAGATTTCCTACACCGGTTTAAGGGAGGCTCTGATCACTTCTGGGGGCGATTTTCGCCGTGGCATCAAATCCCGGCGTTTATGAATTGACATCTAATTAACGGCCAGGAGGTGAGGGCCTGCGCTTATCTCCTGGCTTAACAAATCGCTTCGGCAGAAATTTAAATCCTATTTACTGCGCTGGAATTAATTGGGTTAAATGGCCCGGCCAAGGATCGATGCGGGAGGGTTTCACCTCTCAACCCTTTCCTCAGCCAACGCCTCCCAAAAACGGGGGTTTGGGGAGACGACTGGAGCAGCAGGGAGGAATTTGAATCCCGTGGGATTGTGTTGGCTGACACAGAGAGGAGTGTGGACACAGGAGAGAGGGATAATTAATGACTAAACCCCATCCTCTCCCCCAGAAACGGTGACAGAGCTGTCCCCAACTCAACCACTCACCCACATCCCCTCAGCGAGGCTTTCAGATTCACTGGTAACTCCTTTGGAGGGATTTGGGGAGGGATCAGATGATATCCCTGGGGTCGGTCGGGGTCAGCTGGGTCCCCCCAGCTCCTTGTGCACCCCCAGCTCCGCAGCAAAGCCCTCGATGCTGTGTGAGCCCCTCTCAGCAAGAGCAAAACCAGCCCTGGGTTATCAGCGCTGCTCCCAGCACAAATCCCAGCCCCAGCCCAGCTACTGTGAGGAGAATTAACTCTGCCGCAGCCAGGCGTTCGTCAGGAGGCAGGCAGAGCGAGCCCGCTGATGAATTATGCATTTCCCCACCTGGGAGTTAATATTTACCATATCTTGCTGCAATCCATTAGGAAGAACAAACATTGTATTTATCTAACACGCTCCAAAGCCGTTCATTTGCATCCCTGCTGTGAGGAGAAGGAGCCGGGGCGGCTGAGGGGCTCGGCAGGTCTTGTCCAGGCTCAGCCACAGCCCCTGGAGAACCCTCGGGACACGCCTGGGGACCCTCGGGGTGGGACAGCGGGGAGGGGACCGCGGCTGCAGGGGACGGGCAGGGACCAGGGTGGAAGGGCTGAGACCGAGGTGCAGCCTGAGCTGCTGCACCCCAGAACCCCCCAGAACCCCCAGAAACATCAGAACCCTCAGAACCATCAGAAAGCCAGTGCCCTCAGCATCCCCAGCACCCCCAGAACCCTCAGAACCTCAGTACCCCAAATTACTCCAGCACCCCCAAAATCCTCAGCATCCTCAGAACCCTCAGAACCCTCAGACCCATCAGAAAGCCAGTGCCCTCAGCATCCTCAGCATCCCCAGCACCCCCAGAAACATCAGAACCCTCAGAACCATCAGATCCCCAGTGTCCCCAGCATCATCAGCACCCCCAGAACCCTCAGAACCCTCAGAACTTCCAGCACCTCCAGAACCCCCAGAACCAGCAGAAAACCAGTACCCTCAGCATCCTCAGCATCCCCAGCACACCCAGAACCCCCAGAAAATTCAGAACCAGCAGAACCCTCGGTACCCCAAATGCCTCCAGCACCCCCAGAATCCTCAGCACCCTCAGAACTTCCAGCACTCCCAGAAGCCCCAGAACCCTCAGAACCAGCAGAACCCTCAGAACCATCAGAAAACCAGTGCCCTCAGCATCCTCAGCATCCCCAGCACACCCAGAACCCTCAGAACCCCCCAAACTTCCAGAAACCTCAGCACCTCCAGCACCCTCTGCACCCTCAGACCCTCAGAACCCTCAGAACCCCAGTACCCCAAATGCCCCCAGCATCCCCAGAATCCTCAGAACCCCAGTGCCCCCAGCATCCTCAGCACCCCCAACACCCCTAGCACCCTCAGAACCCCCAGAACCATAAGAAACCTCAGAAATCCAGTACCGCCACTGCCCTCAGCATCCTTAGCACCCCCAGAATCCCAGTACTCCCAGTACCCCCAGCACCCCTGTAACCCCAGTACCCCCCGTGCTCTGAGCACCCCCAGCACCGCAGCACCCCTATAACCCCAGAACCCCCATAACCCCAGCACCCCCATAGCCCCAGCATCCCCATAACCCCAGCATCCCCATAACCCCAGTGCACCCAGCACCCCCAGCACCCCTATAACCCCAGCACCCCCATAACCCCAGCACCCCCATAACCCCAGCACCCCCAGTAACCCCCAGCACCCACAGCACCCCCATAACCCCAGCACCCCCAGCACCCCCATAACCCCAGTAACCCC